>JAOCPS010744477.1:0-10414 GCA_025505425.1 Graphium colonna | reverse complement strand
TTAAATTAATTTATTATTTATGTTAATACGTCCCAGCCAGACGAGAAAAAATCTATTTATCTTCCACATAATAATAATATTATTTTCTCACTTTAATACGTCACATTACAAGTTAATTTAGTTACATCATATACAAAAATTATACATTATGGAAGACTGATGCTAAGGTGAAAGCTTGTATTTCAGGACACCAGGTCTAGGTCTCCGTCCCCTAGGCAATGATTACAATTCATATTATGTTTATGCTCAAACAATTTTTGACAATGACAATTATATTGAGTTGTGTTAGTAGGGTTAGTAATGAAGTGTATGTGTTGGTAAATGTGTAATTGTGTGTGTGTTTAATATTATATTTTTATTTCCATGTACATTGTAGAATAAAAAATAAAATGAAGATCAATAATCAGGTTATAAACAAATCAATATTTAAAATTATCAAAATGAAGTTATAAATAAGTTATCTATCAATTAAATTAAAAAATATTTTATATATTTAATAATCTTGATAAAATTTATATAGTTGGATGTCATTAGGAAAATTTTAATAAATTTTCAGTCTGATCATAATTCAGTTTTAGAAGCCAAACGGTAATTTTCTTTTTAAATGCCAATTTATTTAATTTATATATCGAAAGGGAGTTATTAACTTCATTGTATAAAAACCCATCAAGATAGCAGAAAAATCTTTTGGAGAACATAGTGGTTAGGGAATGCCAGTTAGAGGTGACAGGATTAAATCCTTTTTTTTTGTTGAGTGTTTCAGAGTTATATGGTAGAATAGGGTGTTGAAGGGTTAAAGTTTGTAATATAAATAGTTACTGAACTAACCACACATTGCACTTTTTAAATAACGTCGCAGTTGGAAAACGATAATTTAAAGAAAACGAGACTTTTAAAATGGTTCTTTGTTCTCTCTCAAGATTAATAAGTGAGCACTTCGGTGCACCGACCTACGAAGTGATGCAGAAGATTAAAAGTGATTGAACAAGTGCAAAGTATATACTTCGTATTATTTTCTCATCACCTATCTATCTTAACATTTTAAAAAAGTATATAAATTATCGGAGGCTAGTAGTTATGCAACTTATTTGTTCATGAAATTGAGGAGAACTGTCATTAAAATTCTGAGATATTTGACTTTTTCTAATTTATTGAGTTTGGGACATTGGCACTCGACGCTCAACTTTTCATCCCACGTATGAGCAGTAATAGTATAAGGTTTTTCGTTTGATATATGTGTAATTTTTCTTAAGGAAAACATGACATAGTTCGTTTTATCGGTGTTCAAAGTAAGTTTGTTACAACGTAGCCATTTGATTACTGTGTTGAGTCCTGATTGCGCGTTTATGAAGACCTCATGTCATGTATCAGACTAAAAAGATTTGCTGTGTCATCCGCGGACATAATTGGTTTACTATTATTTAGAGTGAAAGTAACCGGGTCATTAATGTATATAAGAAAAAGCGTTGGTCCGAGTACACTACCATAAGGAGTGCCGTAAATGATTATAAGTTCGTTACTAATGAATTTATTTATAGCTATTTTAACAGCCTGGGTACGCTCACTCAGATAATTTTCGAAGAGTTTTAGTTGATTACCTCTTATTCCCATATTTTACATTTTTCTTAAAAGAAGGAGCACAGAGACAAAAATCTTAGCAAGGTCTAGGAATACCTCTAAGACTTTCTTTTTTGCGTCTAGATTTTTGACCACATCATTTGTAAGCTCAAATACTGCATCGGATGTTGATATGACAGACCACAATTCAAATTGTTATGGAGAAAGAAGTTTATGTTTTTCTAAGTAGTCGGAAAGTCCAATGTTCACTATTCTTTCTAATACTTTAGATAATGCTGATAACACTGAAATAAGTATATAATAATTAACACATTTTCTGTCCCCGTTCTTATATTATATCATGTTATAAGACGAGTGGGTAAAGTATGAGCAGTTAGAAGACCATGTGAAGCTAAAAGTTTTAAATATCTATGTGTATAAGGATCTTGGCTATGTTCGTGTATGTTTATATTAATATCTCCTGTACTTATAACATTGCTAAATGGTGCAACCTTTGTCAGAATATCATTTAATGTTAATGTCGAAGAAATCGAAAGAAAATTATTAATGTCCCTATATCCCGGTGGTCGATATATAGAGAATTTATTTGTATTTGTGGACAATTTGCGCCCAATAATGGTAGATCCTTAATTAAACATTTAGTGACCTATGTGCATATACAACAATGCCTTTGTCGTTGTGTAATGTTATTCTGCGTTTGAAAGTTATTATAACTTACTAATTCAGGAATATAAGGCGCTTTTGGAAGCCAACATTTTGTGAACCCAATGATGCTCTATTCAATAACTTTTCAATAACTTAATAAACCTTCATAATTAATTTATCGATAGAAACAGGAACTTTTCCAAAAAGGCTGAAAATTTCCATAGTATAACCGCTACATAAAAGAAGCGAGAAAACATCTATGGACAACTATCGTTCGGTCACCCTCATCCCCGTGTTCTCAAAAATTTTGAAGGATATTCACAAAAACTGTTAGATTTTTTAAACAAATATCAAGTTTTATATAAACATCAATATGGCTCCCAAAAGGCAAAATCGACGACCGCTGCCAATTTTGATCTAATTAAGGAAATCTCTCTCAGAACCAATGACAATCAATATACAACCGCAATTTTTTTCGACATGTCTAAGGCTATTTGTATGTCACGAACAACTTTTGACAAAATGAGAACATATCGGTATTTGAGGCACCGCACACAATTGCCTGAAATCCTACTTAGAAAATAGAACAGTAAGTTGAGGTGCTAAATGTGGGCGATACACCTATTATACAATAATACATGTCACAATATAAAATTATTAATTTCGGAGTCCCATAGGTTAGTGTCCTGGGTCCACTTCTATTTTTAATTAATATTAATGATCTACCTGACATAACAAAATATAGACCCATAATATTCATAGAAGACATCGCAAGTATCGTGTCATCTTCAAAAAATAAATATAAGTATTTTAATTATAATAAATGTATATTTAATCTATAATATAACAGACAAACTATTAGTAGCGCTGATAATGTCACATTTCTCGGCATAATAATAGATGACTGGTTGAAATGTAAAGATCATATATAAAAAGTTTGCAATAAAATTAATAAATTCACATATGCACTATTCAAATTAAACAAGGTATCTACAAGACAAACTGCTATTACTGCATATTATTCGTACGTAGAATCAGTACTCAGATATGGACTTATATTTTTGGGCAACAGTACTGACATCAATAAAGTATTTTTAATTTAAAAAAATGTATGGGAGCAGTATCCACCCATATATATTCTGCAAACCACTGCTTACCTCTTTAGGAATTCTCCCTGTTCCATGTTTGTACGTATTAGAAATGGCAAAATTCGTAAAAAAAAAATACCAAAAATGTATATACGGAAAAAATAATGATTCAGTAGAAGTGGTAAAAAGACGACCAAAAAAAATTAAAACTAATATAATAACTAGAACAATGCGGTTTAAAAGCAATTGTTTTTGGATGGGTAAAACTATTTTCAACATATTTTTATTACACCCACACATTTTTAAACATATTTAATCAACCGAGAAGCATAACAGAACAACTATATTTTAAATATACGAAAATCTTACGAATCTTTAATAACCGATCGGGATGAAAACCAGACTAATTTTCGAAGCAACAATTGCTCGGCAGGCTATGTTTTGAGGCAAACAAGGAAATGTGTTTATGTACACAGGCCTCTCAAGCTTTGGAGAGAAAGGATAGAATGGATATAGGGCGGTAATGATTAGGGCGGCAACGGGCGTACTTGAGCCATTTTTCAAAGGGTAGGAAACTGACCAGAATCGGGGGAAAATTTATTATATGATTTATGATTGGGAGAAGATGATCTAATAAAGTGACTATCATATACCGCTTTTATGTAGAATAAAGAAAGATGAGAAAGATTTTGTAAACTAATGGAAGTTATTGTTTGTGAACGTGTCTTGGCGTCCATAGCCCTAGCAAAGGAGAAGTGGTAGTTAAATTCGTCTAGAGATTGAAAAGAACCACAATCCTGCATGTGTGGCTTTCCTTTCAATCATTCATTTCCCACTTATAATATAAAGGTAAATATTTTGTTTTTGTTTATTTAAATGCAATTATCTCAGGAGTTTAAGGTTTATACAGAAAATAATTTTAATGTTGGAAAGTCAATTCATTGAGGAAGGCTTTATGTTATAAAACTAAGCGCTGTAACCAACAGCAGCACACTATAATTATTGCAAAAACGGGGTAGATATTCACGGGTGAAACCGATGGAAGGAAGGTATTTGAAATTGTGCTAAGAAAACTATTTTTTTATAAAATAAGTAATAGTACACAGAAAACATTACAATAGTTAAGTTGAAAAATATTTATTTTTAAAACAAAATAATAAAGATAAAAACGGCAAT
Source organism: Graphium colonna (assembly GCA_025505425.1). Classification (NCBI taxonomy): domain Eukaryota; kingdom Metazoa; phylum Arthropoda; class Insecta; order Lepidoptera; family Papilionidae; genus Graphium; species Graphium colonna. The sequence goes on along the minus strand of JAOCPS010744477.1, from coordinate 5,927 downwards.
ATTATTTGTTAATATTTTTTAAAATGTTTTTTATAGCAAATTATACCGATGGCTTACCTAAATTGTTGTTTAATTAATATAAAACTAGTCTTTGATATATTTTGTGTGTGATAATTAATAGTTTTGATTATAATGACATGAGATATGAGGCTCATTAACGATATCAGACATTTGTTAGGGTAAATTGATATAAAACCATGGAAAATTATTTTGTCCCTTTGAAACGTGTAGAATAGACGAAATTTAGTTTGCACCCTCTTGGGAACAAGTTTCCTGTTGAGCGTTCATTAGTGTCTCCTTGCCAACGCTGTATAATATTTGCAGTAATCTGCGATATCGTATTTGAAAATTAATATGTATACAAATCAGTGTGCCTATAAAAGTTACTCAAAATATCATTATATTAAAATACCTACAATTGTGTAACTCCTATGTTTTAATATAAAAATATAAATCAAAGAGTGTAATGTAATAACTATGTATATATATAAATACGCACGTAAAGTTATAATTTACTTTTAATTTTAGTATTTATTTTGCTATAATTCGTATTTTAACTCTTTACAAATGTATAATTACACCGTGTTTTTATTTCGTATTTTACATTTATATTAATACATGTTACCTATCTAGTTTAAACATATTGGTATGAACGAACATTGTCAACATGTTAATTTCGAAAGGCTTACGTAAAAATAGTTTAAATGCATATTTATTTCGTTCTATATTTCTTTAAAACTTATCGCATATTTTGTTAGTCTTATTATTTAGTTTAGAGCATCGACTGTTTTGTTGACATTTGGTGCATGACGCTTAACATTTATATTCTTATCTAGCGCCAAGTTATTAGCCAAATTTTCTTGCCTACGTTTTAGTTTGGGTAGAAGTGCCTCAATTATTATATTTAATAAGGGCCTGTCGTAAAAATAACTTTGGAACTTTTAGAATAGATAATTTTTTTGCCGTTACTACTAACAGATCTCTCGCTCACTCACTTTTACACGAATGTTATTTTTTATTCTGATTTGTTGACATGTTTTATTTAATTTATTTGTTTAAATTTAACTGTTAATTTTAAGCATTTTAAATATTTTTTGTTTATGACTACTTATTTTTAGAAGATAGTGTAGTGTATCTGTATTTGTATCATTTTATTTCAAAATGACAACAGAGGAAGAACTACAGAATCAATTAGGGACTTACTACGACAAATCGCAGACCTTAATGGTAGTACGAATCTAGATCCTGAAATTATGGGTATGTCAATAAAATTATAAGATTTTCAGCGTGACAACCTGAAAATGTAGTTTACTCAGAGGCACAATTTAAGACAACGGCTGTTACTTAAGGCTCGACAAAATACAGCCATGTTCTTTCTGAACTGGATGCCCATTAGGCTGATGAATTAGAGGAAATTTTCTCCAATCCACAACCTAAAGATAAATATATACACTTAAAGACTAAGCTTAAAAAGCGCTTTTCTACTTCCAGAAACAACGGATCAGACAACTCTTAAGTGAAAAACGGAAAGAAGACCGAAAGCCTAAGGCATTTCTTTTGCTCTTGCGCTCCTTGGCTGGTTAAGAGGCAAACGAAGATATTATTCGCCAGCTGCAAATGCGTAGGCTGCCAGCTAAAATCCAGTGGATCTTGATGGCTCAAGAAGACCTACCTCTAGAGAAGATACATGAATTCGCTGATAGCATTGTTGAGTGGATATCTCATACTCTAACTGCTGTAAATAAAGTAAGAGCACTTTCCTGTGTCGATTTAAACACAATCATACTTGTTAGGAAGAGCTTGCCAGAAAGATAAAAGATCTCAGCAGAGGCAAAGATTGATTTCACATATCCGGAACTGCTTTGCGTTCTATGTCAAGATCATTTTCTCTCTGGCTGACGGCAATGTTGGTATCGTAAAAAGTATGCCAACAAAGCTAGCAAGTGCGTCAACATATGCAGCTGAACTTCACTATATTATTAAGACATGCATACTTTATTTTATGCAAACTTAATATGAGGTGGTGGTGCTCTCCCAAGCACCGTATAAGTGCAGCAAAAGCGGTTAAAAGATGTTATGCCCTATCAACTAAAATGGGTCCTTGCGGTGATATCCCCCTTTTAATGCCAAAACAATTCCCGGCTGCTAGCCTGTTCGTCCCATTGTAGTTTTCTCACACCATCTTGCCTGTTGCACAATATTTAGCAGCGTAGATTCAGTTAAAGTTTACTAGGAGATTTCTGTGTACGAGAATGATATCTGTAAAACTGGAACTACTAGACGATTGGTCGATTTGAGTTTCCAAATATACTTACGATCTCCGACATACTAGACAATCCTTCCAGTGGTTTATAGACAATTTTGTCTTCAGGTTGGATTTTAGTTATTCGTTCGTTGACTACATTTTGATTATTCATTCCACCGAGAAACACGTCAAGTATCTGCGTACTCACTTCCAGTGTCTATCCGAATATGGTGGAGTCACCAACTTGGCTAAATGTGTTTTTCGAGCTGAAAAAGTTACGTTTTTAGAATATCGGGTTTTCATACCCTGTCTCTGATCGAAAACGGTTGAAAGCCTTTGCAGATCTTTAATAATGGTAAACTTATGCTATCGTTCCCTCCCAAATGCTGCCGGACTTCAGACTCCTTTTAACAATATCTTGGCCTCTTTGCAGCTCAAAGACCTTGTACCGGTACCATGGACTCCAGAATTACAGCGTACATTTCAGCGATGCAAAAATCTTCTTGCTGGCGCAAATTTCTATACTGGTGACCTAATGCAAAACTAGGTTTGATCACCGACGCGTACGAGTATGTAGTGTAACGACGGCAGCGCTTGCTTAAAACAGTATATGGAGGGTCACTGTCAGCCACTAGATTTTTTTAGTAAGAAGCTACATACTAAAAGGAACTACTAGCAGTATATGAAGCCCTCCAGCACTTTAAATATATTATAGAAGCTAAACGGGTAATGATTTACATTGACCATAAACCAATGATCTATGCGTTTACATACAAAAAGACCGCTGAGATTGGGCTCGTTTCTCTATCTCCTGCCAAAGTAGCGAGGTGACCCGGTATACAGCGACCTCTCTTGGTCATTTAAGTTGTCCTACGAAACGTTTTTGCCATATCAATTTGGATATTATAGGTCCACTTCCATACAGTAATGCCATACAGCTGTAGATCGGTGTACAAGGCGGGCGGAGATCTGACCTCTGATGGGCATTACGGCGGAAGGAGTTGCAGAAAATTTCATCAAGGAATGGGTTGCTCGTTTTTGGTACCTTCCTTGTTGAAAACAGACAGGCAGGCGGGTAGAAGCGACCAATTAGTAGTGCGGCGTAGCAGAAAGAAATGAGATAGTTATTATGTGACCTTTTGAAACGCTTTCTGTAAATATTTAACGTGTAAATTAACGTTATTTACTAGTAACCAGATTTTGGACTTGACTTTCCGTACTTATCAACCTCATACAACCATTTTCTGAATTAAATGTAACAAGTTATTAATTTCTATAATATTTGAAATTAATTGAATGTACTGTAAATTTTTTTTGGAAATATTAACTAGCCGATTGCGAAATTCCGATCTACTCATTTATTACTTGCACATTTCCTTGATAAGCACTGCTAGCACAATTATTCTTACAAGGATAATAACAACATGTTACATTAGTATAAATTAATTAGTATGTAAATTATTTTAAGTAAATGCATAACAAACGTGTTCAAGCACTGCTAGCACAATTTCAACCAAATAACAATAAATCGAGATATTACAGTTTTACTAAAATATTTTTGGCTTTATAGAGGACTTTGTATTTATAATTATAGAATGTCATTTTCAACGGCGATTGATTTTTAAACCGCTTATTTTTAACAATGCTAAAAATTGCATTTTATATATTATATTATGAAACATGAAAATAATCGTGGCTTTTTATTTTTTCAAACATAAATGATGTAAGGCATGGAAACGCATAATTGGCCTATTTATGAAATTAAAAGATCCGTATCGAATTGTTATTTTTCACTCAGGTTTGTCCCTAATCAAATTTTACTTTTAAACTTTTCGCAAAACAAAATTTGTGAAGAAACTTTGAAGTCATTCAGTTTCGCGAATTTTTCTTTTTGATTTTCGTCTTGTACAAACTCGGAAATTACGTGCACAGCAAATCATTAGTCAATTTATTTCGGCATATTTATATCACCATAGCGACGAACTTTTCATGTGTCCTTATGGTTGGTCCAAGTCATTAAGTTTAAAAATCCCATCTAAAATTTAAATGGAAAGTTTAGGATTTAGGGGGGACTTTAACAGAGTTTAGGATCGTTACTAATATAGCGATGTTGATGCTCATTTTGACATTAACATTTGTCACACCTTTCGCAATGTTGTCGCTCAGTAAGATGTTGACAAGTTTATTTTCACAGAAAATTACAGAAACTGTCTACAAATGCCTTAAAATGTCACATAGAAACTTATGCTTTGCGTTATTTCGATTTTAAAAACAAAATACTAATCTGATTTTCAAAAAAACTTTTGTACGACCATTGTAGATATGTACTCTATCAGATAAAATAATATTTTTTTAAATCAGTTCATGAAATACGGAGATATGTGCGAACATTCCTATTTTTTTATTTTATTAAAAAAAAAACTAATGAACCAACTTTTTTTTAAATTTTTCATGGGATTATTTATGAAGAATGCTTTATTATACAAAAACATTTTTTGAAATTGGTTCATAAATGACAGAGATACACGCAAAAATACATAAATTAAATTCCGTTATTTTCATTAAAAAGAAAAAGTATTGAACCGATTCAATTGAAAATTTTATGGAAACGTAATAAAAAATCAGAAAAGTTTATTTTTTTATTGTAAATTGATGCCACTAGTAGTCCTTCCCTACCATATATAGTTCAGGCACGTTCCTTATTTCTGTGTAGTGTTTAGTATATTCAATTAATATGTAATAATTGTTATTATTAATTAGTAGCAATTATCCAACAGTTTTTCATAGTTATTATTCAAAACCGCACCTTTTTTTAAGTTTTCACTTCTGCCGGCACTCCTAGACTAATACTGTTTTTTATTGTCATGTCAAAACTGATTTGGAGTTGCCGGAAATTTCGAAACATTTGTCGTTATTAGGAAGTCAAATTTGCATCGCGTTCGTATTTTCATATGCAAATTGTATTTCGATGAAATTACGAGCCAATTCTGGAAATGAATGAATTCAGCTGGTTTTTAAATATTTTGTGTTTATTGTAAATATTATTTATGTAAATTCGAGGTAGTTTTTTCTTTCGATATTACTTTTTTTTATTGTATGAGTTACATTTTATTTAAAAAAATATGAAAGCCGAAAAATATCGAAAAATATCACAAAATCCTCGCCTGAAGTAGAAGGAAAATATGTAATAATTTTAAGATTTTTTATATAACTTTCGACGGTACCTTCCAAAACTTGTTATATAACTCGTAAAATGTTAACACATTTACGAAGTTTTATACATTAAATTATATACATAATTATTAATAATTATTAATTGAAAGTCAGGCTAGCTGGTGATAATATACAGAACAGAGACGTGGTCGCTTACAATGGGCCTCTTAAGGAACCTTGTTGTCACTCAAAGAGTTTGGTGAGGGCTATGCTTAAAGTTTCCCGGTGTGATAGAACTTACTAAATACGCAGACAAAATGAAGTAACGGACGTAGCCGAAGAATAGCGAGATTGAAGTGGCAGTGGGCTGATCACCGTTTGAAGTACTGACGGTCGACAGAAATAGGGACCAGCCATTGAGGACATCTTCGAAGGAGGCATTTTGAGTGGGCTTGTTTCGGCTGATTGATTGATTTTTTAACATTTTTGAACATATATACAATTATTGTATATACATTACATAATTTTA
>JAOCPS010744366.1:0-10414 GCA_025505425.1 Graphium colonna | reverse complement strand
GGTTTTGAATGGCTTAAGTATGCCAATTACTGTGGCTTCCTTCCATTCGTCTGAAAAGGAGCCACTGGAGAGGTATATATTAAATACACTTACCAGGAGACCGATAACTGGCTCTGGGAGATGTTTGATTATTTTATTTGAAATGAGGTTGGGGCCAGGTGCAGATCTAGGCTTGAGGCCTTTAATAATAACTGTGACCTTTTCAGATGTCACTAGTTTAAGGGGTTCCCCTTCCGGTGATAAAACCTTATTATTACGGATCTCGAACTCTAACTTCGATAGGTGAGGCTCGTCTATATACGCACGCAAAGGGCTACATTGGGTCTCTAGATTGTCTGCTAAGCATTCAGCTTTCTCTGAGTCATCTAAGGTAAATGAAACGCCGTCGGCCCGGGCTAACGGCGGAACTATCCTAAAGGGGTAAACTGTCATCGCCTTCGCTAACTGCCAGTAGGCTGTATGCAAAGGCGTTAGATGGCAAAGTAGGTGGTCCTACCTTTGTAGTTTGAACCCCGCAATTTGCTACTTGACCTCGTCTTGAAGACGCCAAAGGTGGTCCCTATTTTTACCAGATCTGTACCGATCGAAGATTCTAATGGTTCTGTTCTTTTTTCGAGCAGTTGACGGATATCGTGAAGAAGCTGTGCTGGTTGCCCGACACAAGCACCCTCCTTTTAGATTCTCCAATAGCTGATCGAAGGTGGAATTTGAGACTAGCGATGGCACGATTAGCTTTGTCGATCGTTACAACATCTTTGGGTATGTTAGTAAAGTTCTGGGGATCCATCGCCCTGCGCTTGGGCACGAAGCGATGCCAATCAGTTACGGTTTCAGTCTGAGGGACCTTGCCGGCGTGCTGGCCCAGTTTTAGGATCACTGTTTTATGATCTGAGTGTAGCTCGTGGATTGTTTCTATTGATATGGTATCAAGTGAAACATGCTTGAGTATACAGACGTTTAGCGCGTCAACTGTGTGATCGTCGATATACGGATATCTGGTTGGAGTTTCAGGGGCTATAAGATCAAAGTTAAGGTTTTTCTCTAGGTTATGGAGTTTATTATCATTGGTATTAGTTTCAATAGAGTGCCACGCACTGTGTTTGCTATTTAGGTCTCCAGCTAGTAACACAGAGGGGCCTAAATCGAATAAGAATTCTAAATTTTCAGGAATTCAAAATTCGGCGAGATGTAAACAGACACTAGTACAATCGACCTGTGACCGGTGACAGCAATCCTACACGCCTATGCCTCTATGTTAGCTAAATCTGGGATAGCTATTGAACAAGCTTGGAGCGACCTTTTAAAGTAAATAAGGGTACTGCCAAGGGGGCCTGTGAGCCGATCGTGGCGGATTATATTATAATTCGAGATTTTGGGGTCGGCCATACTAGGTTTAACATTTTCTTTAGTTTCTGAGACTTACGCGATTATTAGACATTTTTAAATAAAACAACTTTACGGATTAAATCGCGTTTATTTTTAAAATTTATCACCCGACGTTTCGAACCCTTTACAGCGTTCAAAACGTCAGGTGATTAAATTTTAAAATAAACCGTGATAAAATTCGTAAATTTGTTCAATTTAAAAATATATCTATATTGATTTTGCGCACAAATTGTGCGATTTCAGCCTTTTGACTCGAGATACCGTTTACGTTGAAAAACGAAACAACAAGAGTTCCAGGTTTCTACCTTTGTTTTTGTTATTCATATTGTTCCCACGAGTTATAATGTTTATAGCAGTTGCACGTTTCTTATTTAATGCTAGTAATAAATGACCAGATGTTGTCTAATGCCTTTGTGCTTTGAAAGGGCATTAAGGCCGACGATTGGGTACGGAGCGGTACGGATTTTTATGGGCTAATTACCCCAACTCGTTAATATCTATTATTTGCATAAGGTTACAAATCAGTGGAAAGTTGTTGAAAGTTGAAAGTTGTGGAAAGTTGGTGAAACGGGTGCCACATTTATTGATTTATAGCTCTTCACGTGCGGTTTGATTGATTGCAGAGGTTGTAAAGCGGCCTCACTTTGTGATATATTATTGTTGTTTACAATTGGAGCAGGCTTAGCCCAGGCATGTTTGGTCGGTAGTGAAGCGGGAACAAAGGTTTCCGTCTGTTTAGATGGCATGGTCACATTTTTGCGGGTCGCGGGTCTACGTTGCTTCTTCGGAGCCTTATCGTAGCGGTATTTCAGAGGTTTCTTTCTCCCTCGGGCACTCCGCAGTGCCATGGTTACCGGTGCATTTGACACATCTGGGGCACAGTTAAGAATCTCAAGTCCATTTACTCTTATCCTGTATTATTACAGGTGGCGGGGGTTTTGACTCTCGCGTAGCCATATACACATCCGCACTTAGTTGCGGTTTGGGTGTTTTCGGGGCACTTGGCCCTGAGCTTTTAGGTGCCGCTAAAGGCGGTTCAGTGGAGGCCATCGGTTCCTCCTCAATATTTGCCGCGGGGCGTTTCTTGCCCTTCTTACGGCGGACGACTTCGGTGAAGCCGTAGTCATCCATAGTGAGAACGGGAGTTTCGACTTCCATTTCCGTACCGGTTGCTTCCGACACTAGGTAAGGGCTGCCGACACAGACGGGGGAGTGAGTTGGTTGGCTTCGCGGTGCTCGCTGAAGGCGAGTCTATGGACTGTGCAGAAAGTGCGAGGGGTTTGAGGGGTTGGGTAGCGGAAGGCAAGTCACAATTTGGATGCGGGCTTTTGCGTGGGCTTTTGCGCGGGATTTTGCGCGGCTTTTTGCGTGGTTTGTTGTGAGGTTTTTGCTTCAGCCAAGCGAACCTCCATGCGGGTGAGCATCGTTAGGTCGGCCATTGGGACAGCGTGTCCCTCCGGCGTGTAAGAATATTCTAGGCATCCCCACCTAGCGGTGGGGAGAGGTTTGCTTATTAAAAATACCCTACAGCCTGCGCCTTAGGTACGCTAGGGTGAGTGCCTAGCTGTCGCCTTATGCGACAAGCACACAGGTAATTTACAATTGGCCACCTCGGAGGCGAGAGGCGCGTATGTGGTAGTACTTATAGATACAGGAACCTGCCTATGAGCACAACATTACACTACACTAATGCTATGAGCATAACACTAGACTACATTTTAAAACATGAATGAGAAATAAGTAGCAACTTTAAGTTGCTCATAGGCAGGGCCTTCGGCTACATGGGCTACCGGAACTCGGGACGTCTACTCCACGCGAGCGTTGGAAGGAGGTTAAAAATATGTTTCCTTAGTTAGGGTGGCCCCCATATTTAACGCTCCCTTAATCAAAGGCGGTAATCATATTCAAAATTATTCCAAGAGACTTAAAGATGATGTGAAATTCGAGGAAATGGAGAATGAGCGTGGTATTGTCATTTGGAATTAATATGATGTCTTGGTATAATATTCATGTTGGCATAGTCCTAAAACAACATTTGCATGTTATCATGATGGTTAAAGAACATCATTGTCAACTTAGCAATACATGTATTTATGTCTGTTGTACAATACGCTTTTTGTAGTAATCACTTTATTATTGACTTACTGCAGGCTATTGGTTTTAAGGTTTAAATCTTACCGCTTAGAACAAGCCAACTTGAAAGAACATAAAATGTTAAATGCTTTTATGTTCTCTCGTCTTATTATCGATTTAGTTCGGAACACTGTAAATATCTTGTAATAATTTGGTAATGGTTTAAAATGTAGTGAAAAGTATTAAAAGCTTTTGTTATAATCCCTGTTCTTTTTCCACTTGAAAAGTTTCCTTTTTATGCCGCCTGAACAGCCTATTGTAATGGGCACTTGCTTTACAAATTGGAGGTCGTCGGTTCGAACTCCCCAGGAGGACAACAATTTTCAGTTATTGTTTTCTTGTTGGGTTAGTGCAATGTAAGCTGATCACATGGTTGCCTAAAAAGAATCATGATCCATGCGTCAGTTGAGCATGTAAAAAGTCGGTCCCGGTTATTAAGAACATCTTTGGCAGTCGTTATAGGTCGTCGTGCCTTCAAATATCCTGACTACTAATTCATCCTTCGAATTTAGTTTATCGCTTTGAGTTGCGGAGGTCAGATTCCAGTCGCTCTGCATAAAAACTACTAGGAGGAAGAAATGCTAGTAAACTTTAAGATTTTCTTACCGCTAAGCTAAGGAAAAAAGGAATCCTTATAAAACCACTTTATTGTCCGACTCTCTGCCTATCTGTCTGTCAAGACCCTAATATGTTCTCAATGCGTCGAGTTGGCTTGATGTACCGATATGAATCGAAGTTGAATTGGTGCACCGAAATAACTCTTTAACTCTAGTGCAATCTGATTGTAGAGGAAATAAACCGAATTAGTACCTGATTCAAGAGATTTACTAAAATTACTCAAATGACTAGTGTTAAATAGAAGCTTTTTGTGGCCGTTGAACGAAATAAAAACGTCCCAACTCTTTCTCGAACATTATTTTCGCTAATCTAGCCAACGGTGACCTGGAGCAAGCGGTCTTAATTGAATGTCCCGCTAAGCGAGTCGTTTTTGTAAACTCCAAGCTAGTTACGCGTTTCAGTATCTTATAGTTGGTTCAGACACTCGTTGCCTGCGATGCTATAAATATTCCATAATATAGGTATATCTATGATGCGTCATATATCGGTAGCTGTGGGTTTCTAAGCTAACGGGTAATTAAGTAAAACAGCCGAATATACTCTCAGCAAAGAATAATTTATTGTCAGTCACGAAAACAAGAAAAGGGAGTTTTACAGATGGCACACAAACTGATCAATTTAGATAGAGAATTTTTAGAGAAGGTTAAAACTGAACAAATACAATAGTAAGGAAAAAGAAGTAAAGTTAGTTAATAAACTATCAAGATACAAAAATCTCGATAGCGGTGACAAATCTAAGCATGCGTCTGCCGTGGCGGTCTAGTACGGACCGTCAGGTAGACCGCGCTGAGCGGCGAAGTAGAGTGTCAACTCGTGTAAGCATAACCATTTAAGATTATAACTTCGATCGGTCACTATTAGAGTTTCTTCTGCCACCGCTTCTTTTCCCAGCGATAACACATCCAAAAGCGGTAGCTATGTTAGTAGTAGCTTTAATTCGATAATAGCAACCGATTGAACCCTGGTTCGATCGCAGAACGCGCAATGAGTGACAGGCTAAGCCGAGGTCCCTCTCTCGGGGGCTCTTGAGCCTGAGCACTCCATGGAGCGTTCGCCATAGCATCGCGGGCAGCGAGTCTTAGCCCCAATTATAGTTTCACTACCGTTGCACCGCGTATTACGACCCCCAGTTATAGCTTCCATTAAAGCCTTTGCGATTCGTCATCGTCTCCACCGTGGCTGCTCAAATAATTCATTAATTTTCTACCTCACACACTAGGAGTACTTCTGTCATATCTTTTATAACTAATTTTCCTCTAAAACAGTTATACTCTGAGTACTGTCATGTATCTCAAATTTTAATAGGCTTAATATTTACACATAATGATTTAACCACAATTATTAGACTTAATTTCGTACCGTTAATTATATTTATAATAAATATAACATATTTTAAATGGAAACGTCCTTCAACACAACGAACTACATATATTTCGAGCTACGTGAATTGAAATCACATTAACAATAACATCAAATCAAACTCGACCTCGACTTTGTTTACTCACAAAACAGATATAGCTTTATAATTCAACTCAATACACAACGATGGCCGATTCAAAAAGTAAATTATCAGGAGGGCTGGCAACATCAAGAAAACAAAATCTTTACAAGGCACTTGCAAAAAAGAACTTAATTTAACGTTTAATAGAAGAGAACTCATGGCGCGAGCCTTGCGACGTGGCTTGTCGGCTCCATCGTTACGACCACTCCGCTGTCGTAACCTTAATTGCTTCGTATAAAATGCTTCGGTTTCTCATTATATGTAATAAAGTCATCATTTACAAGTAATAAAGTCATTGGATGCCCAAACACATGAACCGTGCCTATTAAGCTACTCACTAGAAGAAAACCATAACCCACTAATAAACATTCGGAAGAAACGCATTCGAAAAACATTAATTATTTATTCGTTTTTAAACAACGCAAGAACAGATTTTTTAAAAGCATTATCTTGTATAAATTTCAAACAGGTTAACGAATAATTCTAAAGCAGTTTTGTAACACAAACTTGGGTGGGGAGAAAATCGAAATGTATGTAGTTTGTTGTGTTGAAGGACTGTTTCTATTTTAAAATTAAATATGTAATATTTATTATAACTGTATTTAACGGTACGAAATTAACTTTTCTCTTTCTTAAAACAACAGTCAATACGAAACTTATTATATTTTTATGCGATTATCAGTTAAAAATACAGCTATGTAAATAGTGCTGATGTATTGGAAGTGCTATTTATACTCAATGAAGTGTTTAATGGAACATAAAAAGCTGCATTATGGCGTATAAGGCAAACAACGCATCTTTACATACCAATTAGGGCACCCCTTTACATTTTTAAATTCCAACATGCCGGCACATATGTAAATTTAATACGAATATAAGCACTTATCGCCCTCATGTATGCTTGAAAATATGTATATTTGGGATAATGTCCGGGGATATTACGGAGTATGGTTTTCTGATTAAATTGGCCTGGGATATTTATATTTTTGAACAAAATTGTAACATAAAATTCATTGGCTTAAGTTCTTTTTTAATTTTCAAAACATATAAAAATTTATTTAGTTTCTGCTCATGTCTCATTGCGTCTTCTCAAATTACCTTTACAAAAATAGAAACATGCTTGTGTGTCTCATTAATTTCTTTCGTTTTTGATTTCAAGTTAAATATAAAATTGTTCTTTTCTAGGCGGCTAAAATTAAAAAAAAAACAGACTGTATTGTCAAAATAAAAAGATTAAAAATGTCTATTGGCATTATAAATGGTTAAATTAAGTAGTCTTTCTTTTCAAGGACATTATATAACTTTGGTTACTGGACTAAACTATTTAATTTTTTTGTTATGCAATTATTTACCTGAATTAATATAATAATACAACGGCTTTTGTCAACATAAATGAATAGTTCATTTTAAAACTTCAGGCGTGTTTGTACGAATACTATTTTATAGTATCGGATTATTGGAAAATTTGTCAACCGCGAACGTTTCTTTGTTTTCATTAAATAATTGAAATATTTCCCGTGCAAATTCATTAAACCACATCCGTTTAAAATGCCGATTGAAATATTTCGAATTTTGTTCATAATAATTATCTCAATTTGTTGATTGAAGGCGGAAAGGGGCACGTTGTAAATCAAAAAATGAATAATACGTTGTGACAGGTACTGAATAAATTTATATAATACATGCCTATTGAGATTGTAGGTGACATTGTAAGGTACGGCGGCTGCCTTTGTGGGAAACTAGTTGCAATAATAGACTCTACTTTCAAACAAACAGGGGTAAAAATCAATATTAATAAAAAAGAAACAATGCTTATTTCGAAAAGAAATATCAATAGCCTAATAGCATTAGATAATATGCTTATTCAATAGGTTAAGCATTTTAATATATTGTGTAACAGCCTATTTTTAAATGTCCCACTGCTGGGCAAAGGCCTTCTCTAGGCAGAGGGTATATAGGGAATAGTCCACGACGCGGCCCAAGTGCAGATTGGCAACGTTTTCCTTCAACGTAGAGCACGTGGTAAAACAGGACTTAAAATTGCAATAAATTAAATATCTTAACAATACGATAACCAATGAATCCAAATGAACATCGGATATGGTCCGAGTAACAAGAATTGCGATGCAAAGAAAGCTTTTAACACTAAAAAGGATTTGTTCAGAGTCAAAATGTCAGACAGAGTCCGAGAAATGTTATTTAAGGTGAACATCTAGAGCACTGCTCTTAATGGATTTGAAACATAGACAATGACACAAAGGGATAGGAAAAGGCTGGAGGCCTTCGAAATGTGGTGTTGGAATAAAATAAAATGGATAAGCTGAACGGTAACGAAAACAAATGAAGAACTTCTTCTATTAAATATGGTTAAAAAAAAAACAGAGGTTTATTGAAAACAATTGAACATAAGAGACGTCAGATGTTAGGGCCTTACTGATATGACATGACGATTTCATAACAACCATAATGAAAACAAGGAAACGGGGAAGACTGAGAAGAAGTTTCATGCTTGCATTCAAGAGAAGCTGAACGTTGTATCATATCAAGAGGTCAAGATAATGACACCACCATGAAATCTTCATTGACAAGAGCATGGATCGTAAATTTATCATAATGATGATGACTAAAAAGTTACAAAAATCACTAAATATCATACGTACAGCATGGTGTAAAGGGTTCGAAACGTCGGGTGATAAAATTTAAAAATAAACCGCGATGAAATCCGTAAAGTTGTTTAATTTCAAAATAAAACTAAATATTTATAAATGTTTCTAGTTAGTTTTAAAACTGATTCCATATTGTTCTATATAAAAAGGCATTTTAAACACGTTAACGGTTGGTTGAACGAGGTATTATCGTATATACACCGAGCGATATATAAATAAATATATTAAGTAATAAACGTCTTAAAATTAACTTTTGTGACAGTTTTTTTTGTTATATTGACTTCAAAAACAAAGTATTGACCAGATTTTTCAGAAAATTTTATGGGACCGATCCGCAATTCCAAATCCGGAAACATCTTATCAAAAACAGAGGTTTTTTCAAATCTTTCATTTATTATGGAAATATGCCCGAACATACATGAAAAAATATCTGAATTGGGAACACCTTCTTTTTTGAAGTTGGATAACAAATGCTGCTTTAGAATTAAACATTTTTCCTAAAAACTTCTGATTGGGACTATGGGCATTCCATAATACTTTGAAGTAAGAGATTTGCGTTGCTAGGATGTATAGTTAACACGATGCAAACACAAACTATACGAGCTCTACAAAGAACAAAATGTGGTAGCCACCTAATGTATTTGGACATGAAGGTGGTAGAGCATCACATCTTTTAACTGATTTTGCTGCTTTTCTACGGCCGCATTCGGTCAGGGAAGTACCACCGCCCCTTACAAAGCCGGCATAATATAAAGTATGCATGACCTTTGGAGTTGTCCGGTGGCCATTGTTACTCCTTTCCTTTTCCACATATTTCCTCTCTCAATACTTAATCCGGACCGCATATCCCACTAAACCTATTCGTGTGTGTTCATAGGCGAAGGGATCGCTTAAAACGGAGTGGACTTTCTGCTTCCCATAAAAAAAAAAGTCTCACGAGGAAAAAACTTTAGGGCTATAGTGATGGAGCCAGGCCAAAATATCGTTAGTTGGATATAATGAATCTCATCGCCAGGGTAATAGATATTAACAATATAAGAGCATATGCCACGAAAAGATCAAAGTGGAGAATTTTACTAGACTAAACCAAAACCTACACAGTGCTTAAGAGCAGAAGAAAAAGAAGAAGAATTATTTTCATATAAACGTTTTACCTCATACTAACTCAAGTCATGTAATAAAATATTTTCTAAGAAATTACAGTGAGTCTGAAATTGTCAACATGGTATATATGCTTTAAATAAAATGCAAGTCGTACTGTCACGTAGACTTTAAATTGTCGTTTACAATGAAGTTTCTCTTTAAAACTTGAGTCACAGACATGACAACGCTTTTAGTTGTAATAGGGAGTCCCAACACGTACATGTTTATATAATAATATAACATAACATAATTTGAAGGTTGTGTGATAATATTAACAAAAGTAAGAAGGAAAGGATTAAAAATGGACTTGGTATAATGTTTGGGTTACAGTTAAAGATTTTATTAACCGGCAAATCAAGTAAATAAATAAGGTGCTCCATATGCCCATTTTTTTATTGCATCATTTACTATTTGTCAAAGACTTCAAAAAAGAAGAAGGTTCTCAGTTCCAATGTTTCTATTTTAAGCATGTTTCAGCGGTTCTTCCCAATTTACCATTTTTTCCATTTCCGATTTTAAGAAAAGATTTTTTATCAAAGAGAATATATATTTCCTAAATAGTCCCATAACATTTTTAATAAAATAGTTTTTTTAATTAAAATAATGGAAACATTATGTTCTAGAAACACTTTTAAGGCTTTTGAGGTGAGTTTTTAAATTGTCTATGAAAATAATCTTGTGTCATATTCAACATCCTTCTTTTTGTTTAAATTAGTTGCTGTATAGAAATACCTATTATGGTTATTTAGCGATCGAATAAATGCTAATTCGTTAGCTTATATTAATCCATGCTAACATTTTAAATGTAAAAACAATTATGTTTTAACGAGTGAATCAATTTCCAAACGTTCCACCATTTTTAATTATCAATTAATCGATTTTATTTGTCGCCTAACACAAGTTCAATTACTTAAAAGGAGACGCCATCCCTGTCTTTATTTTGTATGTAACATTTACTGAATAAATT
>JAOCPS010744145.1:0-10415 GCA_025505425.1 Graphium colonna | reverse complement strand
AGGAGTGGGAAAAGAAAAGGGTAGACATGGCCATCCGGCATCCCCAAAAGTAATGCATACTTTATTTTATCAGAGCTTTGTTCTTAAATAGTATTGTATAGATATTTTATTTATCAGTCCCATTTTGAGAAGGCCTTGAAAGGATTAGGTTGCTTACCTTTTATGCACTTCCATCTCTACCGTCTCCAGTAAACTCTGCTATTCCAGTCGAATATTGCAACCTATGCCCCTCGGCAAAGATTTTTTTCATATTTCTTATATGGAAACTCTGTCATCAACAACCTGAAATAATCTTTATTAAGATCAGAGTATCCTTACAGATTAGTTAGAACAGGGTAAGAAATATTATATATTAAAAAGAATGAATTGACAAATTGTACATTCCAATTTGAATAATGCTGCAAGCTAGTCTCAAATACCACGTTTTAAAATATGCAGATTTCACCCCAAAGTTAAAAAAAAGACACACTGTCACAGTTAATAAAAAATCTGGCAATCAAATGAAGCCAAATTTAGTTTACTCTAAAATGACAAGAGTATATTCTAAATAAATAAATTCCACGTGCGCGTTCGGATAAATCTGATATATAATCTATAAATGTCAAGTCACGTAATCTATAATACGAGTCAGGGGTTTAGATTTAATTTACAGTGAAAACAGATTTCACTGCAAATATATTCGGACGAGTGATAGATATTTGATAATTAAACGAGTAAAAAAAATAACAATGGTTAAACCGCTGGGAGTTTATTTCTATCTATTCTGTTTAATTCTCGAGTCATCGATCAACATATTTATAGATCGGCTGAAAGGAATTCAATATATAGTGAACAGTATAGTTTTTCAGTAGTTTTTGACACAAGAAATTAAGAGATACGATGATACAAGAAATTTATATGGGAATCCAAATTTGAAAAAATATCTCAAAGTCTTTTTACTCTGTTTTCGATTCTCATTAAGGTACGCGGTTAAATGTAAGTCTGTGAATCGTCACTAGAGCTTTGCCATTTAAAACTTTGCTTACTAAATTTGGTCCTCTGATTAAATATTACAGTGGCAAGTAAATTTGAATTATTTAGTTCCCCAACCTATGTTTATGGTATTTTGGATCCGCAGATTTCCAAAAAGTACAGAGCATCCTCAATGATCCCGGGGGAGAAAGACCTAATTATAAATCTACATTCTCTTAAGTAAAGCTGCGGAGAATCTGCTCTGTACAGTATCTGTTTTATATATTGATATTTAAGAACAACATTTTCATGATCTTGATTATTCATATAAAATGATATAAATTTAATAAATAACCTATTCAAGCATCGCACTCGACCAACATTCAATGATTGCCGATAACGAAAAATCGGCAGGATATCGGGTCTTATACAATGCCCATAACTAAGTACAATAACGGATCTTGGTCTTGCTTTGAGGTCAAATATTAAGGGATCTTTTTACGGCTTCCTCGACTTTCGTTTAAAAGGAAAGTCAAGTTACTTAAAATCTACTTGCTTTCGAAATACGCGTTAAGCATAGATAGTTTGGTTTTTTCTTCGCTTTGATTAGTTTAAATTGATATGATAAATAAAACATTGACGATAAGCAAAACATTTACGAATCTTTTAAAAACTATCTCCAACATGTAACCCTTATATTGACAAACATATCGATCACGTTCACCACGAAGTTAAATAATGTAGTGTAACGATTTATATGTAAGTACATATTCCTGATTAAATTTCACTGCGTCCTTATCCTATGTTCTTATTTTAGGAGGTCGTGGGTTCCAATTGCGTGGAGTAAAATTATGGTATCGTTTTTTTATTTAAACAAGAACAATATGGGCTGATTAAGATATTGCCTGGATGCGGGTGGCGCAAGACCGGTCGTCATGGAGATCCTTGGATAGAATTAAATGATCCATATGTTGAAAAGACTTCGACAGAAGAAGTTTTGTTGTATCCGTTTAAAGTTTGATATACGAACATACAGCTGATACCGAGCTTTTGAAGTGTCTGGAATATGACCGACGGCTCCATACCCACTTTGTCACATCACTTCAATCCTACTTTCTTCAACACCCCATTCCATGTCGTAATTTGATAATGAACTCGAAAAAATATGTAAATTGGCGCGAAATCAAAAGAACATTTTAGAATAAACACGTACCAAGTTCAAAAGAATTAAAAAGATGAAAAAAAAAACAGAAGTTTTAATGTAACAGTATTTATGGCCAGACTAGTTATATACATACAACCAAAAAACACCATCCACACCACCTTGATGGTTGGCAGTCCACAACCGTGCGATTTCGCCGGCATTTCCTGGCACGCACGACTTCCTTGTGGAATGAATTGTCGCCAGCGGTATTTCCGGATCGATACGAGATAGGGACGTTCAAGAAACGAGCGTTCTCTTATCATAAAAGCCGGCAAGGCTCTCCTCTGGTGTTGCCGGAGTCCATTAGCGGCGTTGATAACATAACATCAGGTAAGCTGCCTGCTCGTTTGCCTCCTTCTCCATAAAAAAATACATAATCTAATAAACAGGTGCATAACCTTCCTTTCCAATATAATAAGAATAAATCTTATCCTAATGGTAAAATTTTCCACTGTCTTGACAACTTCGGTGAAGAATTAACAAATCACACCAGAAGCTTAACAATTCCGTAATTATAGCGTTCAAACGCCGCAATTATTTTCCAAAATTAGAATTAGAAATTGTAACCGTTCATTTCATTTGAAAGGCAAGTTTTTATTATTGTTTTATGTTACAACTATTTACAGTAGAATTGTATATTGTGATGTATTCAGGTTAATCTATGCAAATATTTTAACCAACTTCGAAAACGGAGGAAGTTTCTCAATTCAAATGTTCTTTTATATACGTTCGCGTATATCTCCGCCATTTATGAATCGATTTTAAGAATTCTTTTTTCATATGATAGAGCATTCATCATAAGTTGCCACATAAAATTTTAGAAAATATTGGTTCATTAGTTTGTTTTTTAAATAAAACTAACAACATTTAGGAATGTTCGCACCGCAACTTATGAAATAATTTGATAAATATCAAATCAGTTCATTCAATTTTCACCAGTGATAAATTTTGCAAAACCGAGGGAATTTTACGCAAGTTAAAGGGCAGGGACCTGTTAAAATATTTGTAAGAAAAATTACTGTAAAAAGCTGTTTAATTTTATTTTCATATTCTCTTAATTAATATTTATGAAAATATATTTTATTTAATAATTAAACACATAATGCGATATTATAATCGAGCCTCTTAAATACGGTAGTGTAAGCCTATTCAATTCCCTAAATGATATATACGTTAGGCGAGATAGTAAAAGGTCCAGTGGTACATATGTATGTCACTTGTGAAAAAAATCCCCAACTTAAGCCGATTGAAAAGAAGCACGGAAGCACACAATAGAAAGGAAAGCCCATCCCTTTACTTTTTTTATGAAATCGGATATAATACAAGATGTTATATTTTATCTCGTTTCACACAATAGAGACTATACCCAAAAAAAGTCGATGATGGATACGATGATGGATTCATCCTGTTAATGATTGTTCGTTAATATAATTAGATTAACGATTAATCCCTAACATGATGAATCGAGAACAAAAGAAGCAAAAGAAATCTAGGATTCATTTTCATGGAGAAATATCAGAGAAATATCTCAGCATACCTCCATGCATTTGAACCCTAGAGTATCCTTCAACAATGCCGTTTATCAGTACATTCTCTATTAATACAAATGATTAAATCTAGATCTTTATTTCGATATTGCGAAAAATTCGGTTTCCACCACATATCTGCGGAAAGCCTTTTGAAAATTCCGAACTTAAGCCGATTGAAAAGAACATGGAAGCACACAATAGGAAGGAAAGCCCATCCTCTTACTTTTTTATGAAATCCGATATAATACAAGATGTCATAACTTAGTTCTTTTGATAAAATAGAGATGATACCTAGTAAAATCGATAAAATATAACTAAACTAATGAATAAACTTCAGGATGTGTATACTGCAGTAGATAGAAAAAGAATCTGAGGTTAATTTACTCCCATGGGTATCCCACCAAAATGCCGTTCATCAGTATAGTCTCTATTAACACAAGCGATTATATCCAGACCTTCAACGGTATCAATTGATTTTTACACCACATACTAAGTATAACTGACTTTTTGAAGTTAAAGTGATGATCGTCCAATTAGAATAGCAGGAGAGGCAAACGTGCTAGAAACGAAAACCAGATATTGCGATGTAATCGGGTTTCCATCGAAAATATGCGGAAAGCTAGAAATCTAAAATATCAAACTGTGATGCCTGTGATATGTTTCCAGCTTGTTGTGCTTGAAATATTTAAACTTTATTCATTTTTGGCTTGTGCTATCTGTAATGTAGACAATTTACTCGAATGAGTAGTAGAAATTTTCGGTCAAAACGTGGGCTGAATCGAATATGTGTTCTAAGAATTTTGTAAATCCTCTACCAAAGATGCTGTATACCCTGTCAAGTATGTTTTACCTATACAAAAGTTTTTACAAATACTTGTTTATCAAAAGCTGTTTTGGAAAATACTAACACGACCAGTATTTCTTTGAATCTAATTCTTCAAACAAATTTAAACGACAAGACATCTTTACTTTTTCAAAAAGTGCAGTGCCCAGAGGAAGTCATTCAATATAGTATAATAACTAACACAAACCCACAAAGGTTTCTAAAACTCTTTTTAATGTATTGCCTGATATTTTCACCCATATAATTAATCGACTTGTTTTTATTTTAACTTAAAGTTCTATAATTTGTAAATATAGCTGTTTAAGTCACATTTAAACCTTCAACATCTAAAAACTTTAGCGTGCCACAAAGATGTGGTATCATTGTTTTATTCAAGTTTATTTATTTGTATCAGAACTTTGTTCTTAAATATTATTATATAGGTATATTATTTATGAATCCCATTTTGAACGCGCCCTTATAGAATTAGGTTGCTTACCTTTTATACACTTCCGTCTTTACCGTTTCCAGTAATTTATGCGATTCCAATCGAATATTACAATCGGCGAAGATTTAGTTATATTTCTTATATCAGAGTTCTGCCACTAAGGACCCAAATCAATCTTTATCTAGATCAGAGTATACTTACTGATTAGTCGGAACAGATAAATGTTTTCATGTCTTGAAAAGAATTAATCGACAAATTGTACATGCCAATTGAATAATGCTGTAGGTAAAAGCTAGTCCTAAATAACACGTTATAAAATGTTCAGATTTCACGCTAAATTTGAAAAAAAAAACACTGTCACAAGATTTTTGATAGGTTTTAAATGCGCAATGTGACTACAATATATGCGAGTCTCACGGTAGACAATTTTTGATTTTGGTCCTAATTGTATAAGCCGATTAGGGCCGAGAAGAAAAAAAGTAAAAATAAAGGTAAGGCAAATTATGGAGTCAAATATTGTTGATCAGATACTCTTTAAAAATTTGTAATCGTTCTATATGAAAATCAGGAAATAAAAAAAAAATATGATATAAGAAAAAAAGTAAAAATAAAGGGAAGGCAAATTAAGGAGTCAAATATTGTTGATCAGATACTCTTTAAAAATTTGTAATCGTTCTTTATGAAAATCAGGATATAACAAAAAATATGTAACCATATTTCATTGAAGTAGATCTTACAGAGCGTCTACAACGTTTGAGTTCGAAATGAAAGATAATCATTGATCAGTGCTTTTACCATTTAGAGATGGTAAATGTTAAGTTTTACCAGTAAATCCTAGAATTTACCGTAGTCTGGCTTTTACAGTAAGATTTACTTATATATCACTAAACAGATAGTACAATACGTCTTCATCTTAACAAGTACCTGTAAAGTAAAAGTGAATGTAGATCATTTTAATACACAAACATCTTCAAACTTTTCAGTTATCGTTTAACTTTGAAAATGCCGCTAAAATTGCTTTCATCTCTTATTAAAAACAGGAATTTTATTAAATGTAAGGGTGTTGTACAACAGCTGCGACATAAAATTTATTAAAAACTTTCAAGGAATACTGCCGCAGCCGTTTTCTTGTTATTCATCAAATCAATGTCACGTATACCAGTACGTGTCATTGCTTTAGTAAATAACAAGAAAACTTTTATAAAGAAATAAGTTTCAATTAAATCATTACCCAATCCTTTACAAGAACTTCTAATAAATTGGAAGCAGGGAGAATAGTTAAAATGTTTCTGAGATCACGTGGAATTATGACATAGAGGAGTTCAAAAAAATTCTTTGAATTTGCCAATAAAATAATAGTCTCTTCTTGAAATATCGTATACGCATGAGTCTTAGAAGCAATGTATACTTATATTATAAATGTGATATTTTGAATGTTTGAAATTTGTTACAGTATGAGACAATTTTTTTTTAAATTAAAACATATATAGTTTCTTGATTACATGAATATTTATGATTGATTTTGAACAAGTCCAATAATATGACAATAGTCAAACCTCTGGGAGTTTAATTCTATCTATTCTAAATTTATTTCTCTAGTCATCTTGCAAGAAATTTGTATGTCGGCTGAAATATAATGAACAGTATAATTTCCCTGTATTTCATGCTCAAGGTAAATAATTACACAATAAATTTACAGATACGACGATATAAGAAATTTATATGGAAATTCAAATTTTACGGATTTTATCGCGGTTTATTTTTAAATTTTATCACCCGATGTTTCGAACCCTTTACAGCGTTCATGGTCAGGAATAGGACTGGAAACAAAAAAATATATATACTTCTTGTTATGTCAATGTCTTTTTACTGCGTTTTCGGCTCTGATTGAGTTATGCGGTTCAATTTAAGTGTATGAATCATCATTGGGGCGAGCTTTTCCATTTAACAATTTGTCCACTTAATTTGGTTGCATTGAAAGTTATTAACATTGGTGATGAGCAGCGCGTGTCCTCTCTTTAACAATACACACGCAAAAATAAATTTGAATTATTTTACTGCTAAACTCATGATTAAGGAATTTTTGATTTGCAGGAATCCAAAAAAGACAGAGAACCTTAAAGGATGCCGGGAGAGAAAGGCTTGAATAGAAATCTACGTTATCTCGAGTGAGGTTGTGAAGAGTCCGCTCTGTACAGTATCTGAGTTATATATAATTTTAAAAAAATATTTTATTATGAAGTTTGTTAATCATACAAAAGGATATAAATATAAATAAATATCCTATTCAAGCATCGCCCTTTGACCTATATTCAATGATTGTCTTTTTTTTTTTTTTTTAAACATCTTATATTTTTTATCTTTTTTTTTTATCTTACTTTATGTCTATAACGAAGAATCGGCAAGATATCGAGTCTTAAATAATGCCTACAGTTACAATAACGTATAAGAAAGTTCTGATCATCGTCTTACTTGAGGTCAAAGATTAAGAAATATTTTTATGGCCTCGTCGACTTTCATTTAAAAGAAAAGTCAACTTAATTAAAATCGATTTACTTTCGGAATGCAGAGTATGTTGTTTTCGTCGGTATAATAATTCATAATAATTTAACATTTACAGATCTTTAAAAATAACTCCAACATGTTACACTTTTATTGATAAACATATCGATATGTACACCACGAAGATAAATAATGTAGCATAACGATCTATTTATAATTACATATATCTGTCTAAATTTCACTGTGTCCTTAGCTTATGCTAATGCTTCTACGAGGTTGTGGGGTCAAATGTCGTGGGGTAAATTTATGGTCTCGTTATTTTTTTTTAGCTAGAGTAATACTGGCTGCCTATTGTCTGAAGATAGAATTAGATAATCCATACGTTGGATAGACATGTAAAACGTTGATTTTGCGCCCTTATCATTGATCAACAACCGTACTTCGGTCACGGAACCAATCTATTCAGAGATGTTACAGTGCACAAGTGTACACGCAGACACAGATGCACTCCTCGTCCTTTAACTCTCAAAGCCAAATGGGACGGATATCCGACACGACAAGTGATAAATCAGGCGCAGAATCTACTTTATACATGCCCATCTGAAGCATGGATCATCATTATTTTCAGACAATCAGGTGATTAGCCCGAATCGTCTTAATCCAGCCAAGAAACAACAACACAGTTTTTGATTCCCCGCTGAATTTGAACCGACGACATTCAGTTTACAAATCAAGGGTACATACCACTAGGCTACGGAGGGGTCTATCTAATAAGGCTATGAAAGTAAATAGTTAAAAATTAAACCTGTGCATGTACATAATGATTTCGCTGCGTAATGTTTCCCACTCAGCTAGTTCATACCTGAGTAGTACGTCTTGGTAACCCAAAATCCCCGCTAGACAAGAGCTTCCTATGAATATAGGATCAGAATCTTGTTTATAGCTGCACCCATGTCACAAGTATTTCTAACACATATAAGTATGTTTTTCTTTATTGCGAAAACGTATGTAAAATTAGCATTTTTTACACACGTTTTGTTGTAGCTTAAGCCTTTTTATTAATTTTATCTTAACAAAATAATTGGACGAATGTAATTTATGTGAATCTAGTCATTTTAAGATCTGTCTAAATCCTTTAAGTCAGGAGCGTTATTACGATAGTATATTTTCTTTTGGAACATCACAGGTCTCTTTTGGTCTTTCTGTACTCTGAATCATATTGTGGGTAATTCGTTTTAGGCAGACTTTTTCCCAATGGGCGTCTTAGAACTTTTTGTCTCCGTAGGGAATGCCACTTTTATTTTGAATGAATAGTGTCCCAGGTATCCCTGTATTCCTGGTAAAATTCACAAAAGAATGTACAAACCTTTTGATATACACACCGTTGTGGACACTGTTTTATAATCCATGCCTATACAAATCCATGTCACAGCCTCTTTCATTCCTTTTGTTCGTGTATTCGTTGGAACATCTTCACGCTATCAGGCTACTTACGGCTGTTGCTCTGTGTACAATGTGCCTTGTATTTTTGAAGTAAATAAGCTTCTTGCATTTCGTTTTAGCTACAGAACTTTTATGTTGAACATAATTGCATAAAAAAAACGTTTATAAAATGTATATACAATATTGCGAAATTTTCCACATAACATATACGGAGGTAAAGGAAAGATACAGATACATTTAATCCGTAAGGACATACTATTCTCGAGGAATCAAAAAAAGACAAACTTTCCTCAAGAATCACACAGTCAAAATACACAAAGAAGCAAAATAATACAATTAATAAAGACAAACGAAGAGAATAGAAAAAAAAATATTGTCAAAAGGATTATCACACAAAAAGTAAACAAGTCTTTTACCATTTATTTTTTTCAATTATTTTAAAAAAAATATTTTTTCTGTTTTTTTAGGAACTGATTTGGAAATATTATTCTAATTAAAATCATTTACTGAATTGGTAGTTAAATAAATTGCACATGCCTAGAGCATAGTTGGCATGGTTAAGAAAGTACCAAGTTGCATCAAGCTCAAACATGTTTTTTTGGAGACTAAATTTATTATATTAACTACTACAAAAGCTATTTTCGTAAAAAAAAACCCGGATTTCGGAGATATTTGATAAATTCGAAAAATTGATTCATAGAAAATAGCTGAATATGACAGATTGCGCAAACGCCATGTAGGTAAAGCAAAATTCATACTTTTATACTTTAAATTAAATTGTCTGGTTAAAAATCTAATCCATAAAGCGTGAAAATATTTACTATAAAATTTTGATCTTGATGCATGAGATTTTTTGTTACCATTTTTGGTCATTGTCCTTTCGCATAATTTGATAATATTAAAAAAAAAGAAAGAATTAATAGCACAAGGCTCCTTTAGTAGTTATCACTGTCATCCCAAATGTCAGGAATTTTAAGATTTACGACATGCCCAATAATTATGATCCGCTTCCGGGAAAATTCTCGCAAAGAAAAAATTTAGGAACCATGGACATTTTCAATCAATCTCGAAGATAAATTCGTTTATGAAATTTCGGTGAATCTGACGAAACCGCATTGAGGTTAAAACTGAAATCGAACTTAAATATTGGATTCGTCTTAAGCCTATAAGGCTCTTATGATTGTCCAAGTTTTGCCGCAACGTCATAAAGTTGTGCAGAAAGAATGTAAAACATAATTAATATTTTTATTTTTTTAATATGACACGGGGAATAAATGCTAAAACTGAAACCGCGATAAAATCCGTAAAGTTAATGATATAAAAAACAACCGGTTGCAATGCAGCAATGCCGGCAGAAGTGAACACTTGAACATAAAAGAAAAAATAATAATATGAAAAATATATATTATAATTATATTTATATATATATATATATATATTTTTAATTGGAAAGGAAGACAAACGAGCAGACGGTTCACCTGATGGTAAGTGATCCCGTCGCCCATGGACACACGC
>JAOCPS010744144.1:0-19528 GCA_025505425.1 Graphium colonna | reverse complement strand
GGAAAAATGTTATGGTAATAATTTGTGACCATATTCTGTACTAAACTAAAAAAACCAGAAATCAATTTTTTTTTTCCGAAAAAGAAAGAGAAGAAACGTATTTATGAGCAATAGTTCAGACTATCTAGCATTACCCTTCAATTGTTGCGAGTGAATTATCATATGATAAAGCGAGTGAAACAAAGGGCCACATATATTGCAATAAGTTAGGTAGTTTTTCTCTGTTTTGTATTCAACGAAAATTATATGTTATCTTTTAAAACAGCTTTGAATAACAATTTGTCAAACTATTCTGATAGTTCACTGACAATATAATAATAAACACAGAGAAACAAAAATTACCAATTGCCATTCTGGAGGGCAGTAAATTCACGTCGGGAGGATTCAATACAGCCCTCGTGTCCAAGAGAGCAAGCAAAATGTAGGACCTCCTGACGGGTAAGGCTAGTAGTAGGGCCTTCGCCTTCCATTGCGTTAAAGCCGACAGTTTCAATTACAGTTTCCATGTAGCTCAGTATAAAAGACTGCAAGAGTAAAATTTCCCCTTAAAATATTTATATTATTATTCGTTAAATAAATATCTACGCCCTAAGTACAGGTACAACTACAATACGCAAATTAATAGCCTAAATATATCGAAAATAAGGCAAATTTCTTCTCTAAACATAAAGAATATGACATAGTCCACTAAACAGCCATTGCGGGTCGGAAAACTTGTCATATCATAGAAATATTTAATTATTTCTTAGATATGCATGTTTACGCATAATGTTCCATTTACCACCGATCATGTAGTAATTTAGCACTTAAAATTGCAAATAAATTAATAACAATTGTTTCCATCAAGATTTGAACAGGTTTGCTCGAGTATACTAAATGAAAGACAAGTACCCGCCCACTGAGCTTCCACGGCTGCTTACTGAAATAACAATCATCTAATATTATTGACTATTAAAAACACCAGTAAACTCAAAATTAAAATATATTGAACTTATGACTCAGTATATCACTTAGATTCCTAATATTTGCCAACAGTTATAACACTTCAAAACATTTTTGCAAGTTATGGTAATAGAATGTGATTAACGTTGTGGCTCCTAATCTAGGCAGCGCCTGTATAATCCATAATACATTTGTATTAAAATCCAAAAGCCATCCGTATACTATTTTCATACTCACGTCAAACGTTGCTTGGGTTTCAGGAATATGCCTCAGTCTGTTACGTAACCAAGTGTATCCACTAATTGCGACGGTCCACACATGGTAGTTTGATTCGTTACGTAGGAACCTTAGAATTTTAAATCCGAATTCGTAAGTCATTCTCTGTGATCTCATTAGAGCGAAAACATCATCAGCGACCTGTGACATAAATAATTATTTTAAAGACCCCAGTATAAATACAATGTATATAATAATTATATCGATTATGCCTAGTCTTGAGTTTTTTTACGTATTTGTTTTATTTTATGGATGGACGAGTACTATACACGATATAAAATAATATTGTTAAATGTTTCTCTTTATATCGAATATGCTTAAAAGCATCTTTAAACTTTGAAAGTAAATTATAGTTATTAATACGGAATTTCATTAAATAATATATATTTAAAAATGAAATTTGAACTAATATGTTTACACGTCTTTTCCGATAATTAACATGTATGATTCGAAAGCATACCTTTTTTCAATATCGTAAACCAAACTGTAAATAAGATCGCATTTAAATAATCTATTTCAAAGTTAAATATTTAAATTAGAACCTGTGCTCTGTTCAAATAATGTATGGATTCAGGATCGTAGAGCAATGCGTCACCAATTAAGTTCCATGTTCTGTCATCGTAAGTTACTCTGTAGTGACCTGAAACACATAACACAAATTTCGTACACATGATATTTTACTTAATATATCATTCTAGTACGATCCTTGTCTCTCTACTTTTATCATTATTCTCTGAGTCGATGGTTTTAGTCATTTGTTAAAAACATATTACTATTACTCCTGCGTCTTCCTTGGCGTATACGTCTTCCCAAATAACTTGAGGTCGACTTCTAACCTAACCACACATTACCTCTATATCGCTATTTATAAATAGCGACTAGCATTTAACCACAAACTCGAAGGAATAAACTGGATTCAAGAGATAAATATTTTTAGCGAACATCCTTTTTAACAACTGTGCAACGTATTCTTAAAAATCGAAACAAGCTTTTCACTTGCCCACCCAATGTATCGATCATGGTAATTTTCAGGTAACCCGAACAGCGTCCTATACGAATAGATTACCAATACTAATATTACTACTTGACACATACTATAGACAATGCAACGCATAGAGTTTATTGATTATAAGAAACAGAAATAAATAAAAGTGTTTAAAGGCCACAATTTTTATACAAGTACATACTTAAGACATTTAAGGTACTAACCATGTTGTAAATTGTTGAAGATGACCCATTCTTCACCAGCTGGTTTTTCTAATACAGCCCTTTGCGAAGACATCATATAGATGGGCTTAAGGTTAGTGAATGCGCGATTGCTGTTTGTTGAATAGGAAATCGGTATAGGATAGATTTGGTCAGTCGGTGTGGCGGATGCGCTCAAGAAGAATCTTTCCTGATAAGAAGAAAATTTTAATTTATTCACATCTTTATTATATGACGTTGTCTTTAAAATCAATATCAGATGATATTGATTTTAAAAATAATCTCATAATTCATAGATTAGCAGTATTCAAACTGAATAGTTCAGTAGATTTTGTTCTGAACGCAGGGCTCATGAAATATGACTAGTCCAGCAACATACGTACGGATTTTTCCTACAGGACATAGAATATACACGATATGTTTTATTGAAATTTCTTTGAATAAAAAAATAAACAACTAAATGTACCATAATGCTCAACTACATGGACTCAAATATTAAAATTCTATCCAAGTTGTAAAACATTTTGATCCCTTTAATAATACCGTGATAGTAATCCTGGTTGTCAGAATGTAACCTACAACTTCGCTTACTGTTTTTTTCTTTAAAATTGCATATTTACCATCTCAGCTACTCGACTTTTAAATGCTATTATATTTATTTATTTAACTTTACTTGCAAATCCTTAAAGCTCAAGACAAAAAGGCGGACTTAATGCCTATAAGCATTCTTTGTCAGTCAGCCTGTAGTGTATTGAGATTTATTTGGTAGTTTCAACAAAATTAAAAGTCATTAAAAAACATGAATTAATATCTAAAAATAAAAAATATATTATAGCCAATGCAAAAATATATCACTAATAATAAACAACATATTACATACATTAAAAAATACACGGGAAGTTGCGACATGATATGAAGCAAATCAACTTTACGACTTACTTGACTCAGAGACATTTCACCAGTTTCGTGATTAACATTAACTGTCAGTAAGGGATAGCCGGGTTCGTTGACCCAGACGCGATAGTACTCAGCGAAATCAAAGTTTCTGTACTCGCTTAAAGTTCCGTCTTCTTGAACGGCTTGAGCGAACGCCTCATACAAGTCGTATTGATCAGTAGCCTCGTAAGCGCTTCAAACATAAATATCTTATATCAATTTAGTATTAAAACACCTATTCATACTACTATATTAATTATATATATATATATATATATATATATATATTCCTTCTAATGTATTGTCTCATTGGAAGAGTAAGCAAATTTTATTTCTTGGATATATTTTCATATTGCAAATTAATGCCCCTTATTTATTTAACTATTCAGTGGTCAAGAGATTCTTTTTATGTTCATGATTCCTTTATAATATTTAAATCATATTCTTTATTGTAAATGGTTCTTAAGAAACTGTTCGTAGCTTTTCCAAAATAATATGTATAATGTCGGCATTTTCAGCACTAAAAAGAAAATTTTATTTCAAATACTTACTTGTTTATTAAGAAATAACGACATGCCTTTCTGAACGTTTCGGGAGTGATCATATTGACTGTCATCCGTAAGAATGCTGCTCCTTTGGAGTAGCTGATCGTGCCAAAATGCCCAGTAACTTGAGCTGGGGTGTTCACGTCGTGGTTCATCGGCATTGTTGAGACACCGGAATCAAACGACAGTGTGGTTTGGAGATAACGAGAATTGAAATGTTCATGGTGCTCATATTCCGGGAACACCTTTGAAAACCAATACATGAAAAAGATTAACAATGTTTGCATTGCGGAATTTGCAATAAAAATTTAAAGGATATAATAAAAGTAAATTTATTTACTGTAAATGATATAAGTAATAAACACATGCCATGGACTAAATTTTAAATAAAAAATAATTTACCTGATATGTAGCTATGTAACCGAAATAACTCGCGAAGCCTTCGTTGATCCATGTATTACTCCACCAGTAGCATGTTATCAAATTTCCGAACCATTTGTGTGCCAGTTCATGCGAAATAAGTGTGGCCGCATAATGCTCTATGGACATAATTGTTTCCCTAGGATCCAGTATCATGTAAAGTTCCCTAAAATAGTACAGTAATAGTATTATGGTTACGATAAAACCCAATTTGACAATAATTTGGGTGGTCTTGTCTTGCAATATATGGCTGCTGGCTTTAACGAAAAAATTCATGTTAATTTTATATGAATAATAAAGTTGTAGAATCAATATGTATTTTATTTAGCACTGAGTTGACTAAATAAGATAAAGGATGATACTAGGTAAAGATTTCTGAGACAACTTTTCAAAATATTCATGCAACCAAAAAAGTCTATATTGTTGAAAGATCTACTTTCTTTTAAGTTATAACAGTCTTATAGACCTTTCACGTCATAGTTTGTGACTGACGGTTTTTGTCATAATTATCACAACTGATCAATTCAGTTGTGATAATCATGACAAAAACCGACACCAAATACGTTCACAAATTTTCGGTGTAGATTTGAATACCACAATGAATTAAATTATCGGGACAGTACTTATTTGCACATTGTTTTAAAACGAATCCTCGAAGTTTTTTTCTCTTATACATAAAAATAGCCGTTCGTTATACGATTCGATTCATTTTTTTTTGTATTAAAACGTAAGTCTTTGTTCAGGGTACGATTACCAAAAAAGAAATTCAGGAAAATCTACAGATTAATCTACTATAAAATTAATTTATGGATCAAAATATACATACAGTCAAGAAAGCGTCCCTGTGAGAAGTTTAATTTGACTATACTTCTCTAATATGCTTCCATTAAAAAAACAGACATTTAACGTGAGTGATACCACGGCTCGGGCAAAAGCTTGTAATTTACACACAGCAGACCTCTTCATGCCTACTATGTATGCCTAGTTGTAAGGCTATTTGTGCGTCTTGATATATTTCTTTACATCTCTCATAAATATGTTTTATGTCTTATACCCTATATTATTTTTTGTTTTCTTAATTATCAGTAGCTATAAAATCCTAGCTATTGGTAATTAATTAATTAACATCCTCTCTCTTTATTATTTTTTACATTTGTTAGGATAGATAGCTTGAAGCCTAACCTGTAGCTGACCATGCCCCAGTTTTCAGTGCCTGCCGACGCCCAATCAGGTGATGAAATGTGGTCATTATACAAGTTTGGATGCAGGTCAGAATACAATATACCGAAGTACTCGTCGAAATGTTTTGCCATTTTTACGGTGAGCTCCAAAGCACGGTCTCCCAAACCAACTGTGTTGGATCTGCCTATAATACGAATCGGAGGTGAGACCGTTCTATCTTCAGCGATGACGGTGAATGACTCGCTTACAAGGAACGTGACAAGGTAAGATGACATCCTTGGAGTGGCTAAGAAGTTGTCACGGACGCGATTATTGGCTAAACTGAAAAGGGAAAAAAACATTATAATACAAGCCAGGTTAATTAAAGTACTCGTACGAGTGATGATGAAGATGATGGTGATGCAATTTCACGACAGGTATTATTAGGAACAAAAGTATATACTCGTACAGACACTCCTGCACTCTCTGTTCCTAAACCCTCAATGCTAATGGGAAGCTTTCATCATCTTAATTGTTAGTCATCGGGTGATCAGCCCATTAAACCAATAATAACTCGTGGGGTTCGGGCCTACAACCACCGCTTTGAAAATAAAGTTATGCGTATCTTTGTAGATGCCAAATATAAAGTCATTAAATTGTTTTAGTAGAATGTAGAATGTGTGTCTTTTTGTATACCTGGTTCTTGATTCGATGCCGGTATTTGAGAAAGTGCCTGAATAGCTCTCTGGTCTTGATAGGTGTAGTTTGAATACCGCTTTAAAGAGGGGTTCATCCCAACAAGGGAATGCTTGTCTCGCATTGTACGGTTGGAAATGTGTCGCAGCATAAATTCTGTGAAAAAATAAAATGAAAAGTAATGCTCACATAAGCTTATTAATAGTATTTAGCTTCAATATGATTTCAATGTATAATAAACGATACTTTGACTTTTTTGTATGATAAAGCAATTTCTTAATACATCATAAAAAATATTTTATTAATTTTTACTAAAATAATAATAATTTATTAAAGTTTTAAACATGAAATTAACAAACAGCAATTGTCGGCAAAATAATTTCGTTCCATGTTTTTATAAATCCACATAAAAGTTTTAAAAATTTTTACTTGCACTATACATACTATAATCCTTAATACATTTTTCTTAATATGATTTCCAATCCAATGAGCTATCTCTAATATTTTCTGAACCTTTATCTGTATTTTTCATGAACTTGTTGACAAATGCTAACTAAACAAAAACTCTTATGTTTCACAAATAACTGTAGTGTAATAAAGACTTCCTAAATTGAAATATCTTATAATTCGCTTTATGTACAAGTATATTAAAAGTCATGGTAAACTACCCTTATTGCCGTGACGCGGTATTTTCCTATTTAAACATATGAAATTCTGGGCCTTCAAGAATATTTCTTGTTTCAGAGCCCAATTCAACGTTTTCACAGTTTGTAACGCAAAGTTATATTTCATACTATCCACGATCCCACCCAAACGAGATAGCAGGTAGTTGCTGTTTTTTATATTGTCCGAAATCCGTCATATACTTAGTAACCGGATCAATTAAATATTTATTTAACTACCTATATGTAAAATTTCATCCATTTTTTACGTGATGCAGTAACTATCATACACACAACAAAACGTTCACTTTTATATTATCAGCATATCTTTACTTTGCTCTAATTTACACACTAGCAAAATATTAATAAATACACCAATGTAATCGCAGTAAACAGCTTGTTAAAAACAGTTTTATCTCCTCACCTTTCATTACCGTTCTCATCCGTGTACCATCCCCTCCAAATACCACGTTTCATTGGGCCTTCGTTCATTGTGTTCGAATATTCAATAGTAAGCGTGTAGTTAGTACGTGACACTAGAGATTCTTGTAAATTAATCTTGAGGAAATGATATTGAGACTCCAAGGTAAACGGTTCCAAAGGATTCAGAGCCACCGGCACACCAGACGCCGACAGAACGGTAATACCGTTTATTGAATCTACATTGGAGTGTAGGACAATTTGCTGCACGTTTTCTTCAGTTGCCTGTATATACCAAAAAGGTAAATTTGTTTCTTATTTTAAAGAACATTAATTGAAGTCACAGTAAACGTTCGCATTTCTTTATTAATTTATCAATTATTTGCACTATTACTAAACCAATCGCCTAGAAACTTTCCATAGTAAAGGCAAAGTAACTAGAAAAAATACTCTTCCCGACTTATCGGTCGACCAGCATTACAACTCGAAAAATTGCAATTTAATGATTGAAATACAGAAAAATGACAATGGATTACAGGAGAAAATATAAAACTTCATAAAAATAATTTACAAAATACATATGTCTCAAATGAAGCCAAAAAAAACTACTGTATTATCATACTAAGTACTACCGGCGTTTCAAAGAAATTGAAATACCATTAGGTGAAAAATTATTAAGGACTCATGAGTTGCCTGTAGACAACATCCTAGACGGAACTAGTATCAGCAGCTGCATAAAGACTTATTTATTTTTCATTTACTAAAAGTAGAAAACTTATTTGGTTTAATAATTCTGTTTTTTAAATATAATAAGTAGACCTATAAATAACTTTACATTCTTTTGAAAAAAGTTGTTAAATTACTAAGGTTCCTTGATGTTTTGCTTATTTATTTTATTCTTGTAACAAAATATGTCAATTATAATTTATATTAACTAATGAGCATATTTTTTGTATCTGAGACTTACGCGAATATTAGACATTTTGATTTTATTATTTGAAGAACTTTACGGATTTTATCGCGGTTTTCTTAAATTTTATCACCCGACGTTTCGAACCCTTTACAGCGTTCATGGTCACGGGTAGAACTGAGATGTTTACACGAGGACATCAAACATCTCAGTCCTGCCCGTGACCATTGTTTAATTTAAAAAATAATATGTATATATTAAAAAATCCGTTACACCATTTTATATACATATGTGATGCTATGATAGGCAAATTCATCAAATAAATAATTTTTAAATATAGTTGATTTTATAATAGATTTTTTAAGCAATTTCTTTTTAGATATATTAAAATATAAATACTGAAAAAATTGCTAGATCATCGTCTATAATAAGTACAATGTCAAATAATTCTTATCGTAACATAATTAAAGCCTAATCTTATCTTACACCAAATAAATTGTTATTAAGACATTGTTTTTCATGACTTTTAATATCTCTAAAAATTTTAGGACTCACTATATTATTGCTAACTGTAACAATAATGCCTCTTATACCCTACAAAATACTGAGATTATGAAACTAGTTTTAATAAGACAAATTAAAACATTTTTTTTTTGTAAATTAAATCAAAAGGTATAAGATACTTAGCTCACGAACGGTTTAATTTGTATTTTCAAAGTAGAAGACAATGTGTTGAGTTGTCAAATCCGAATAAATTAAAAATAAACACAATAGGTGTCGTGAACCCTAAGTTATTACTCTTGGTCCCCTTTATTTTTTGATCTTATTAATGACTTGATAGATATTACAAAATACAAAAGTATCCTATTCGCGAATGATATTTCGATAATAGCAGCCTCAAACAAATACTACACACTTTTAAATCATACATGACATGACATATTACATTAGAATCTTTAATTAAATGACTTAAAAGCTATGATTTAATTACAAATATAAAAATTACATCATATTTAAATTATAGTAAATTTTCATTTGACATAAGTTACGTTGGACAACCGGTTACAAAGGATAAGTAGGGCTTCTTAGTTGACATTCTTAAGTAATGTTATTAATGACAACTTAAAATGGACACAACATATAAAAAATGAGTGTCATAAAATTAATAAGTTAACGCATGGTGTATTTAAATTGAATAAGGTATGATTTTTTTTTTATGGAAAAAAAGACAAACGAACCGACGGTTCACCTGATGGTAAGCGATCCCGTCGCCCATAGACAAACGCAACATCCGGTGAGAGTTGCGAGTGCGTTGTTAACCTGGGAGATTGGATATTATCCGTTTATTGGATAGGATGGGGTCAGGATTAATAATTTGGCGAGGATAGGAATAGGAAAAGAAAAGGGTGGACATGGCCATCCGGCGTCCCTAAAAGTCATGCATACTTTATTTTATGCCGACTTTATAAAGGACTTTATGAATGAGGAAAATGGCTATAACTGCTTATCTCTTTTATGGTAGAGTCGGTGAATTAATAAGGAAATGTCGATTTGAACAAAGTATTTACTACACAAAAGGCACTCTATGAATTTGCTGCATTTGTCACAGTACCAAAATTCGTCAACTGCCTTGTTTGTCTATTTTACAGCATAGAATGTACATTAAGTCAAGTCAAACATACAAAAAATCTTCTGGACAATCCAAACAATTTTAGTAGTGGTAGTTAAGGACTAGCGTTTCCTCATGGTAAAACACTTTTTAAGACAATGGCTACTATAAAATATATTAAATTCTGTAAAAAATTATTTTGCTCTTAATATTAAAAGAGATATAAATATAATAGATAAGAATAGAGAAAAAATTGTATATATCAGTACAATTTTTTCTACTATATTTATATCTCTTGTTATATTAAGAGCAAAATATTTTTTTACGGAAATCAGATTCACTCCCTATGTTATTTAAATTGTGGATTAATTATTTAATTATATTTTATTAGCATGCTTTTCCTTATAGCTGATCTCAGCAACAAGAAATCTTATTCTGCCTTAATATACCTGTTGACCAAAGACAATTGAAGATTTTTAATAAATGGTATAGATGTTTCAATCTATCTTGGCACATGGGTCTATCTGTACGTATGGATACAGTGACTGCGTATGCGTGACAGTAGATAAAGGCATACACACAATATAGTATGTTTTTCTACACAGAAGCGTTATTTGAAAATGATCAAACAATAAAAAAAGTACTGTATCACTGGTAAAATACCGAAAAATTATTTTGGGTCATTGCTAAAAATAACATTAATTATGAAATCTTTTCCTATGTATAAAATACATACAATATAGGGCATATATCACATTAACACATATATACTTATAATCAAATGTGACAGTACATTTGATTTGAAATTAAAAGATGTGATATATATCTAAAAATACTCAAAAGATGTTTGGTGCAGTCTAATTATTATTACATATTGCAAAAGTACCAGTTTTTACACAAACTAATTTTAGATTTTTGCATGTAGCGACAATAATATTGACAAACAATCGATTTGAGAATATATTTTAAATGGGGCCAATTATGTGCAAAATTTTATTAGTTATCTGTTTTGCGAATTTATAGTGGACATACTATATACATTGCGATATATTATTTTTTATGTACAATCCTATGAGTACAGTGATACAATTTTCTTTTCTTGTTATTAAGATATGTTTTGGTCATATGTAAACAGTAACATCTTTGACGTAATGTACACCTTGTGCACGAACGAAAAAGCATGGCTCATTGTCTCATTACTGAGCGAGTGTGCAAGTGAGAGTGCAAGACAATCAATAGAGACGCACGATCAGCCTAAGAATTACTACACATTTTTACGTAATTAGACTATCAAAATGTTAACATTGGGGTTAACTGTGCAAAAATATACACTATGAATATCAGTTTCTTACTTTACACAATAAAATTAATTTGAAATAAATAGAATAGTTAAAACAAAACGGTTACTTTAAAATGGTAGATAATTTTTTGATATAGGGAACACAGCCGAGGTGCGAAACATTTGTCGAGCGGCCATTTTATTGTTATTCGTGCGTCTCCCGTGCTATTTCCCAAACTCGAATATTTTTTTTCAGAGAGCATTTGTTAATTGTTTTATTATTGTAAAGTTTCTTCCTTTGTTAATTTCTTATACAGTTAATTTGTTCATAGGTTTCTTGTTAATTTGTTATTTAAATTGGAAAAGACAATGAACCTCAGTCTGGTCCCTCGGTAGTTCAAGATTTATCGTCCGTTAAAAAGACCTCGTACGCATATGACCGTACCAGAAAAAGTCATGGTGTAGAATCTGTACAGACTTATGAAAAGTGTTCGATGGATATTTTATATCTTTATTTTTAAACTTTTATATATTATATGACTTACATATAATATTATTTGTACATCGTTACTATGACGGCTCCTTAAATCTTTTTACTGCAATAGAAATACAAAAATACATGTACGTACCTGAATGATAATGTTCTCTCTTCCATCAAAACTGAATGGTTGATCAGTTCTTTCCGCAAAGTACAGATCAATGTAAATATCATAGTCTAGTGGTACTACGTTTTGTGGTAACCTATATACTTGTTGATCATTTTTATTGATCACATCATCAACTAATGGTGCTATCTCGTCGAAATCTCTGTGCAATGACACTGGATGGTCACTATTTACTGCTGCGATGAGCAGTAAGCCCACAATAATTTTTAATTTGGACATTTCTGCAAATACGTTTAACATATACATAACATATGACGAGACTCTAACATATATATTTACAATATATTTCAGGTACGCATTGTTATACAATATCTTAGATTTTGCGTGTGCCTTGAAGATTCGACTGTACATGCAAAACATAAAATCGTATTTACAAAGCCCAAAAAGAAAAAATATAGCTATTTTTTTTCTAATTCTGATTTTCCTTATGAGATTCTGTATCACAGATATTTCTATATCAAGGATACTTTGGTAAAAGAAAATGAAAATACCATTTATTAATTTTCTAAATGTTAAACTAAAATAATTACTTAAATTAAAAGACTTTTTTAAATGATAAACCCCAATGTAATAATACTAAATTGATTTTCTTTTGTTTCGAATCAAACTATATATAAATCTATTTAATAGATATAATGATAAGAAAAGCAGATTCGTATTTTTATAAAGTCAGACTTACCTGATACTGAAATACCCTTAAAACCACACAACGTAAATGTGTGTGATTAATTGAGTAAGCTAACTTTAGATCTATTCGATAATTATTATGGCACTCTTCTATATCTGATAAAACTATCAAATAATTATCCGCTAACTGTTATCAAAAAAATTCAATTATTATCTGGAAGATTTATTTTCGCTTAAATAAATATATATGAATATAATATATAATAATATTATTTTTATTTATTATATTAAAATTAAATTTTAATTACCATCTGATTCTGTAATATTGATTCATGTATGCAGTAAGAGTTCATTAGCTGTATGAAGACTTGTATTACAGTTAAATTCACTAATAGCATTTAGAAACTTCCCATTAGTTGCCTACACAGCTTCCTACAACAATGGTAAATTAAGACAGAGTGAAGTAAATTTTGTGAATATAAATAACATTTATCAATTGATTCACAGTAACTCCACAATACCTGGTTTTTTGCATAAATTTTAGTGTCTCTTGTTCCGGTTCTACACAAAGCCTTTACTTTTTGAGTATAAAATATAGGAGTCTATCACAAATATTTTAACAGTACCGCACCGTAACCTTGGATTTTACATACCTTTAACTTGGTTTTTTTGATTGTTTAAAACTCCAAATCAACTTACATAAATTTGAAAAATCTTAAACTTAAACGTAAATGAAAATACTTGCAATCGGTTACACTGGGGGTTATCTCTTGAATCCAGAGAATACTTGACCATGCTTGTAATAAATTAATGACTTCGCCTAACAGCTTAGACAAAATTCACGCAATGTCATCAATTTTTTTGGCTGGTTTGATTATTTTCAACGTTAATAAAATTGTTTTTTTTTTACAATCAAAGAAGTAATAATTTGGGGATGACGCATAATAATTTTTATCCTATTACCCTAAAAATATACATTGTAACGTATACTGACAGAATGCATGCTATTTATGCTTTTTTTAAGTATCAATAACAACTCCAACTTCAAGTACGAAAATGTAAAATAAACATTTACCAAGACGATAATAATACGCTAAATTGATGGCACATTTAAAAATATCAATAGAAACAGATTTATTTTTGCCAATGCTTATAATATTACCTATACATATCACACATTTTTTTCCACTTATATGGCCGGTTTTTATGTAATTTATTATTAATTTCATTTAAAACCAAGCATATATTTTACTTACATAACGTGGATATGTAGACATCGTAAACATTTTATTATATAACACACTATACTTAATTTCTTTCAATGATGTCAACCATCCTATCAGCTCCAATTACCAATAACCGTGGTCGTTTACCCACGTCTTAATTCAGTGTTTTTTTTATAAAAATATATTTTAATAATAGGAGATTTTCAATATTCTTAACCACATTATATTGTAAAAAATATCATAATAACATTTGTTTTAAAAAATTAATAAATAAAAAAAAACGAACATCGGATTTTTCGAATTTTCCGAAGTTGTCATAATCTGTTGCAGATTGAACCATAGAACCGTACCCGTTAATGTTGCGTCGGTCTTCGAAAAATATTTTGCTGATATTCCAGTTTCAGTTACCAGGTCACTTCTCTCCTCTCTAATGATCGCCGAATCATTGATGAAAGAAAATACTAACTAATAAAAAATGAACTTAAATTTACATCTGTAAGCAGTAAAGATATTTTAAAACATTTTAAATTATTACATTCTAAAAAAAACTTCTGATTTATGGGAATCTCTGTGAAGGTGGTAAGTTCGTTTATTGATGCTATCTTACCTTAGCTAGCAATTTTATTCAACTTTTGTATTGAACGTGGTTAATTCTCTGACTTTATGAAACACAGTAAAATAATTTCGAGTCTGGGAGTAATTCTGACCCCAATAATTTTAGACATATTTCTATTCTACCGACTCTAAGTAAAGTTTTCGAAAAACTTTATTTAAATCAACCTTTGTCACATTTTAACGCGCAGAACTTATTTCATAACAAGCAATACGGATTCACCCGGGGTCGCTCAACAGTAAATGGTGGTATCCAGTTTGTTAAAAATATCTTTGAAGCCTGGGAAGAGTCAAGAGCCTTAGGTGTTTTCTGTGATTTTAACAAGTCTTTTGATTGCGTTCAGCATTAGACTTTGGTCACGAAATTACACCACTATGGTATAAGAGTTGCCGCACTCAATCTTCTGGTTTCTTATTTGAGTCATAGAATTTAGAGATTTGAAATGAATGGCAAAAGATCTCCTGGAGCCTTGGTAAGTATAGGGTCCCGCAGGGATCTATTCTTGGGCCTTTTCTCTTCCTTATTTATGTAAATGACTTACCCTATTTAGTCAGTAAAAGTCACTAGATAATATTGTTTGCTGAAGAAACATCTTTAGTATTTAAAGTTAAGCAACCTTCCTCCAAGTATGATGACGTGAACAATACTCTCTCCACGGTATCCCATTGGTTTGATGCTGGCAATCTCATGTTAAATAATAAGAAAAAACTAAATGTATCAAATTGAGCACACCTTATGTTAAACACCAAAAAGCTGGTGTACTTCTAGATGAGGAAGTGTCAGACCAATTTGACTGACCAATATTAATAAGCTAACGAATAGCGTGAGTAGTATATGCAATTAAAAAAAAATCAGACAATAAACGAATGTAAAAACGGCCAATTTCCATACCTTAATGTCTTATCGTATTCTTCTTTGGGGTAATGCAGCGGACATTAACACTATATTTGTTCTTCAAAAAGTAACTATCCGCGCGTTTTATAACCTTGGCCCCAAAACTTCACTGCGAGAATTGTTTTAAGATATAAAAATTCTGACTGTCGCTTCTCATTATGTTTTTGATAATGTTATGTACATACATAGACATAAAAATCAATTTATTAAATTTAGCAACGTGTCTGAGAGAATTACAAGAAACAAACATAAGTTTTTTCTTCCTGTATGTAGACTGAGATGAATAAGTAATTCTTTTCTGGAATAATGTATTCGCTTTTACAACAAAATATCTGAAAACGTTCAAAACTTATTGTTCAAAAATTTAAAAAAAAAATATCGAGGAACGTTTGTGTGTTAAAGGATAGTATGTAGTTACACTAATATATTGTCCGTATAGATCCATAGATCGATTTTTTGGTTGGATTGTTGCCTTCGTTTCCCGTCCCTTTTCCGCACAGTACCGGTGCGACATTGCTCGTTTTTATAATGGCATAATGGCCGTGCCGCGTTGACGTTGAAACGTTGCTCCGCATTTTCGTTTGAAGAAACCTGAAAGGGGTGCTAAAGTTCGTGCTGGAGGTGTCCAGAGAAGTAGTAGAAAACCAGCGAAGGAATAAAGGAAGGAAGGAAGGAATAAAAAAATACTGTGCTTCCAATCTTTTAGCAGAACTGCCTCTAATCTCTTTTCTTCTAGCGGTTTTGCACGTGTTCCCTCGTCCAACAACCAAACCTTTGAAATAGAATTTTGTACGTCTACGCTTAAACATTTTGGTCCAACGAGTAAATCAGGGCAAGCCATTATCCAAGTACTTATTTTGTTTCGTATTAAAACCGCGTACCAAATAGTTTATATACCCATACCCGTTCACAGGGTAACTACCTACTTGTATAAATTTCGTTCGTCCCGCTATATATCGTAATCAATTCGCTAATACATTGATTTTGTTCGCTTAACCCGCATTTCAAACTCATTCAAATACCTAAAATTTGTCGATTAAAGTCGAGACATTACGCTAACCTACCATTTTGTCGTTTAAAATTACGTAATAATATTATCCTCGCGTATAGGTATATACCTAATTTCAAATCGTTGTAGTTAAAATTATGCTCATTAAATTGTATTGAGTGCGTTTCATCCAAGCCCGCGCCTCCCGTTCGCCCGCCGCGTTAATTGGAGGAATTGTTACTTGTAAAAAAAAATTGCTCGTTAACATCGCTTGCTCGTATCGAACCTCGTGCTTATACCCATTTTTCTGTTAAAATGGCACCGGAAGATACTAACTTGCGATTACAATATGCTAAAAGAGATAGGATATTTTAGCGTATTCAAAATCGCGTCAAAGATATTGATTCAAAATCTTTTGATGCAGACTCATTTTTGTGCGAGTTTGAAACTGTTGATTCATTGCGTGACGATTTTGAAAATGTGCTGGATAAAATAGCTACTTTAGAATTGAAGGCAAATCCAAATTACGTCGTTGATTATCAACCGCTTTCCTCGTTCGAAAATCTATTAGGCTATGTGAAACGAGCTGCCAAGAAATTGCAATCCTCTCAAACTAGTGTTCATGTCGTACTCGCATGTCAACCTAAACCTCCGATGGAGATTCCCGAGTTCGATGGCGATATAAAAAATTGGCCTTTGTTCATCGCAAGTCTCCAAAATGTCATACACAATAATGTGTCATTGTCGGATTCAGAAAAGCTTTATTACTTATTAGGCAAATTAACTGGCAGAGCACGCACCATATATTCGGGGATCACGCCTTCAGATAACTATTTATTGATCTTCAATTCGTTAATTAGTAAGTATGAAGATGAGCGTCTCTTTGCCTCTTCATCCCTAAATCAATTATTTGATTTTATGTCCACTAATTTCGCAACTCCTAATAGTTTAGAATCATTCTTAGACAAATTTGCTTCGTCAGTAGCCGCTTTAAAAAACATAAAAGTCGATGACCTTACCGATTTAGTTTTCTTGTATATCGCATTTAAAAAATTAGATACCGATACGGCTCGTGCATTTGAGTCCAACCACTGTAATAGTCAGAGTTGTGAAATTCCACCATTTTCAAGCCTGGTTTCTTTTATTCGCAGACATATTAAGGTTTCGGAAAGCATCTCATCCAGGGTAAAGGTGCAAACATCAACACAAAACCATTTGATCGTAAACCATTACACAGACTACACACGCTTAAATTTTGTATCGTTTTTCCCCGCAACAACCTTTAAAACTTTTTGAATTTAATTGTGTCTCTTCACGGAGTAAATTGTTACGTATTGTAATATACCTTTGTCCTTTTGTAAAATTATTACCATTAAATTACCGTATGTCGGCTTCAGATTATGACTTCGCTGAGTTAATGATATTTCGCGAGCTTCAACGCTTTTATTTTAATACTGAATTTGAAAAACTCGGAAATAATAAAGATTGTAGTAATTCAATTCGACACCTGAAGCCCTTTCTCAAGGATGGG
The DNA here is from genome assembly GCA_025505425.1 of Graphium colonna. Lineage (NCBI taxonomy): Eukaryota > Metazoa > Arthropoda > Insecta > Lepidoptera > Papilionidae > Graphium > Graphium colonna. Next base: position 1,922 of record JAOCPS010744144.1, on the reverse strand, counting down.
TTGATGAAGTGTCCGTGGACGTTTGAGATACTCTGACTTGAGTTACTAAGATAAATTCTCCATTCTGCTTCCTACAAGAGACCCCATTTTAAATTTACTCGTCAATTATCATCACAGGTTAATTTGACACGTCGGTTCTGACCTGATGATATCGCTCTTACGCCAGAGTTACTGGATACTCTCTGCGCGTGATTTATTTAGGAATAGGGTCCGAAAATGCACTCCGTGTTTCCGCTTTAGACCTAAGTCAACGTTTTCTAAGATGGCTAATCATCGTTCTTGTCGTGTCATTCAATCCGCTAAACCTTTCGTTCACACGCGCACTGATTATGCTGGATCATTCAAGGTGCTGATCACTCGCCGCTGAGGTGTTCGTTCCACCAAGGCTTACGTGTTCTTACTCCTTTGTATCAATACGCGTGCGGTACACAAAGAATTAGCTGGTGACTTGAGCACCAACAGTTTTATAAACGCTTTTAAACGATTCCTTTCGAGAGGGGCTCGGTAGGGAAAATTTATTTGGATAACAGAACCAATTACATAGGCGCCAAGCGCAAACTTTCAGAACTTCACGAATTTCTTTGTTCGAAGTTTCATAATACGAATTTCGGTGAATTATCTGAAAATCGAATTGAATGGTCTCTTAATATCCCGACAGCTAGTCATTACGGTGGTAACTGGGAGGCCAAAATAAAAGGCTTAAAGTCACACTTATATAGGGTCATAGGTGACACTACACTTTCGTTAGAAGTTAGAAGTTAAGCGCTATGCTTGCTCAAATTAAATCGGTAATGAATACTCGTCCTTTATGTTCTACTGTGAGCTCTATAGTGACCCTTCGAAACCACTTGCTTTGACTCCGGCACATTTTTTAAATTTTTCACCTTGAAAGTAATTGCCAGTGGAAGCAATAGATGAAAGCCTTACTACTGTGGCTAGGAATGATTTATTAGATAAATTAATTCAATCGTTCTGGAAGCGCTGGAGAAGGAATTACCTCCATACATTGCAATCGCGTCATAAGTGGAACACGCCGGTGGATCCAGTCGTTGCGGGTTCAATCGTAATTATCATAACTGATAATTCGCCACCTCTACGTTGGCCTTAAGGTGTCATAGAGGAAGTTTTTCTGGACTCTACAGAGTTACTCGCATCGCCCGGGTTAGGACTACGACTGCATCGTACTTGCGTCCCGTTGTTCGTCTTAGTCCGTTACTTAAACATTACGCTCTAATGTTTAAGTAACGGACTTAAATTACATCTTTTTCATTTATCTTATTTATTAGTCATATTAGTAATTTAGGTACTTGAATATCGCGTTATTTTCATCAATCATCTAATTTTGAAGAAGTTCCTTCAAGCCCGGGGGAATCGTTACGTTGATTTATTGTCTGTATGGATCCATAGATCGACTTTTTTTGGTTGGATTGTTGCTTCCGTTTCCCGTCCCTTTTCCGCACAGTACTGGTGCGAGATCGTTCTTATAATGGAGTAATGGCCGCGCCGTGTTGGCGTTGAGATGTCACTCCGCATTTTCGTTTGAATAAGCCTGAAAGGGGTGCTAAAGTTCGTGCTAGAGGTGTCCAGAATAACAGGAGAAAACTGGTGAAGGAACAAAGGTACTTTGCTTCGATCCTTTTAGCAGAACTGCCTGTAATCTCGTTTCTTTGCAGCAGTTTTGCACGTGTTGACCTTTGAAATCGAATTTTGTACGTCTCTGCTTAAACAATATGACACTAATGATTCCTTATATGATGACACGCCCTGGTAATAAGCTGCCCGTTCCAGGCTTTTTCAAGTAATATTTATAGTTTGTTTATTTTATTACATGTTTTTAAACAATACAACTTTACGAATTTTATCGCAGTTTATTTTTAAATTTTATCACCCGACGTTTCGAACCCTTTACAGCGTTCATGGTC
>JAOCPS010744034.1:0-10415 GCA_025505425.1 Graphium colonna | reverse complement strand
TACCGTATCGTGCAAGGCGGCGTGCCTTATATACGGAACCTCCCCTCGGACCTTAAAGCCGAAGTTCTGGCGGAGATTTACCAGAGAAGGACCTTGATACGGCTGGGGGGTGAGGAAGAGATCGTTTGCTGGAGAGGGTCGGGACGATCTCTTCCGGTAATGGAAGAAAAAGTTCGCGGACGCCTTGGCGAGTTAAAGGCTCGTCTAGGCCATCCGCCCCGTCCTGCACCAGTGGGTGGAGGCGAGACATCGGGAGCCGACTTACTTCCTTACGCAACTTCTCAGAGGGTTCGGCTGTTTCGGCCTTTACATGTAGGAGGTTATGAGGATTGAGTCGGATTTCGGGTGTCACCACTGCGTGTTCGGCACCGTGGACACGGCCGACCACACGCTCGCCGTGTGCACGGGCTGGGACGCCCAGCGGGCCACGCTCATTGGCGTAGTTAGGTGGGATTTGTCGCTGCCAGTTTCGTCGCCTCGTTTGTCGTTTGTTTGGGGGCTCGAGTGGGCAGGCGAAATTCTGCTGCCCCGTAGGGCTCTGGCGAGGGGCTTAATTTCTAGCCCCTCCACTCACGAATCGAGGCTGAAGGAGTTACCCTTGCTGGGCCGTGAGTAAACTAGCGTAGATACTACGACCCGGTCAGGCAAAGTAGAAACACCGCTGGGGTGGGCTTTAGTGGGTAACACCACACGAAACCGAATCTAAGTGCCAAATAGCATTCTCCGCGTAAGAAAAATCCAATGGTCTTTTACTTGGCACATAAGTAGGTAGTGCATAGCCAGCATCACTTAATTTGGTAGGCCTTGCCTCAATTACACCGATATGTAATTATAATATTGTAACATTGTAACTGATATATACAATGTTACAATATTATAATTACATATCGGTGTAATATTAATAGTAATATTGTAACTGATGCGATGATGGATCGCATGAGTTACAAGTAAGAAAATTGTTACGCATAGGGTATGCGTAACAAATTTTCTTACTTACAAATAAATATCAGCTATCTATGTAACGTACGTCCAACATCACTGTTAAGTGCCTAAAAACTATTTTGGGTAGTCAACAACTATTAAATAACTATGCTGTCTACACGCTTCAACTTTTTTTCGCTATTATCGGGGCATACAGTGAGCCAGAATACTTGACTTATTGAAGCAGCTGGATTATCTACTTTCCACGTTTCTCGTTCGCTTTTTAGCTCCTAATATCACATCGTGTACTTCCTTGTTATTTATATTTTTTATGTGGGTACGCACCTAAATATTTGTGTGCGAATTTATTTTCGTTACTTCAATGCATTGAGATTGCTCAAAGAACACATTCCACGTAATGTAATTCATTACACTGCTTCCCTATGTAAAGGTCACAGGCTCATTTTTATTCTAGTAACGGACTCCGTGCTAAAATATACCTATATATTACTATTACGGTCTAAGAAATTAATTTATTCTATTTTACGTGATTGACTATGTTGTATATAATATTGACTATGTAGTATTGTATATTATTTATAACATTCTTGCAATATTTAAAATAAGTTCTAAAGAATTTCCGTGTTTTATTGCTCCTTGGAGTAAATGGCTTATATATAAAATCTAACAATTGTGCATTTCAAATCAATCACATAGCTGCTTTCACATTTATATGAAAGGTCAAGTTTGAAAATGAAAAAAATTGCATTTTTGTATTAAAGGTATCACCAACGTAGTAATCACCATCTCGAAACAACAAAATGAGCTAATAATTTATGTTTGTCAATATTTTTTAATATATTAGTTTTATTTCAAACCTACGTCCGTTACAACAGTACCATTGTGACACAGTGAAACTATTAAAAGGTTTAAAACTTTTTTTAAATTTTTAATCTTTGCTGCCAGCCAAACTAATTACATATTCTCTTTTGTAAATATCTTGATATACGTAACAATGACGCAAGCTCATTTGACGCTTTAAATCAAAATCATTTATTAAATCAAAACCATTTATTTTCTTAACAGATTAGTACCAAAACAGAACATGTGTTTGGAATTTCCATTTAAGTTTCAAGACTTGTGTTAGGAAGTCGCATCTAAAACAATTGACATTCCAGTTATAATAAAGTCCAGTACAAGAGATTTGTATTTGCTTTTTACGCAGTGTTTTCGCAGTATTTTTTTTTTTCATAAAATATTAAATGAATCTGGTTACTGCCCGACCAGGTAACTGGATTGACATAAGTGCCCTGCTCCTGTAATATTTCAAAAAATATTCCGTCAATGTTTGTTCATATTTATTTCGGTAGCGGAATTCTAGCCGTCCGGTTCGATTTTATATTATTTGTTTTATCTTAAATAAAAAAGTGATCACCTTGTTTAAAAATATGTGTTAAATGTATGTTACGGCATTGTCTTAAAAATATTCGAAGATTTTTGATAAAAAAGCTAATTTTAAAGTAAACGGCCTCATATTCTTCATTATATAAAATATTTTTAAAAATAATATACAGATCCCACGTGATCTCTGATATAAATATATTCCCACGATAGATAACTTACGTCACCATGAATGCTGTTAAGGGTTTGAAACGTCGGTAATATAATTTAAAATAAACAACTTTAAAATATTATATTATAATTGTTTAATTTAAAAACTAAACATTCTTTATTTTACTGTACTCAAACAATTTTGCGGTAAGTAGTTAAACGTAATTAGTGAATGAAACGAAATTTCCCAAAACGAATGAAAGTTTTTCTAAGTTAATATTAAATTTAACATAAAATATTATAAATATGGATGGTTCATGATATAAATAGAGTCCTTCCAAACAGGATCATGGCAGGCAATCCAAAAAGGAGGCCAACAATACAGGAGATATTACAGTGAACGAGTATACGCGCAAACACAGGTACACTCTTTGCTCCTTTAGTCTCATAACCCAATAAGATGGATATCCAACATGACAGGAGACAGATTGGAAGCAGGAATTACTTTTTATATTCCCATCTGATCATCTTTATTATCAGGCAATCGGGTGATCAGTCCGCATTGTCCTAACCCAACCAAAATAAATAACAACATAAATCTATTGTTCCACGGCGGGATTGAAACCAACGACTGCCAGTTTACAATTCAAAAATTACTAGATTAGGTAGACACATTATATAAATATAAATTGAAGATTTACACAATTTTAGATTCAGCCAAGTTTTTGTTACTCAATCGTTCACTGCTAAACCAAAAATTGTTCGAGAGTAGTTAACAAAGAGTCTTATTCTAAGTCTATTTTTTTAAAATCGAAAAGGTTTTGCGTTGCTATAAGAACTATTTAGGAGATCCGATAAGTCAAACACATAATATAAAAATTATCAAGTTATCCGGAGGTCTCTTGCATCAATAAATTTCTTGTCTATTCTAGCACTTTCTAATGTTATTGACTACAAGGGCACGTGATTCGAGGGCCTGGAATTACAAAAGCTACCTATTTGGATACATTGATGGCCTCCCATCTTAGAGAAACTTCGGCTAGTACCGGGTAAGCATCAGAGCCAGCTGAAGTGAGTAAGTGTCGCTTGTATGAGTGTAACAGTGTGAACTACTACAGTTTTTCTTGCCACTCACTATGGAGACGAAATGTGCTTGGAAATAAGGTGCAATAAATTTTCAAGGCTACTCTAATATGTTGCAACTGGAGACAAAAGAGCTATTCCTGTGCTTGAGCAAAGGTTTACCAATCAGCGAGAGAATAAAGTTAAGGTTCTTGGCACCATGCCGCATGGTGTAGGTTTGTTACGTTTGTAATTATGTTCGTTCTTTTGATTTGTAAATATGTTCGCTGTTATTTATTGAAATTAATAGAGATGTTAATTGAATTGAAATTTTGATACATCATGATATAACATATACACATTACATTCATGAAGCAATATTTCCTATAAGCAGTACGCGAATTGACAAGTGTTTAAATAAATAAAAAAAATAAGCCAAATATAATAATTAATGTTGAAATCTATCTAATCCAGCTTTTAAGATTCAGTATGATATCAATTTTAGTGGATACTACAGATGATTAAATGTTCTTTGTACTTAGCTCCTATTCATCATAGCGTGATATTAAAAGGTCTTAACTAGTCCTCATAAACTCGTTTATATGAGTCCTGCCATGTTCTTCTAAACTTAACATTTTCTGTCTTAGTATATATTTAAATACATTTTATATACTATCAGAAATAAGTTTTTAAAGTAGTCATTTAATAATTAAATTTTCAATGAATAACTTGCTTACAAAATATATTATAAAATCTTTAGACGTATTAGTCATTTCAAAAAATTCAGTGAAATATAAACATACATTAAGCATAACGCAAGTATTAATGTCAACCTAAGATAGGCGTGTGTATAAAATTATCCATTAGTCTAATCTGGTTATCAGATGGTTACGATGGGATGGGATGCTTTTTAAATTTGGTGCGTCAATAGTAGTTTTCTTGTAAGTTTTTTAATTAATTTGTGTACAATTTTATGACATATTTTTCTAAGAAACCGTAAAAAAATAAGCCATGTTTTTGTTATTTCCAATGTTTATTCAATATTAATATTTGTTGTTTCCATTGTTTATGTTTTTTTGTGATCTATGTTTACTTACAACTGAAGTTATTTAAACGTTATTTTAAAAAAAATATGAATATAAAACTTGCAAGTTATTGATGTAAAAATTGTGAACATATCAAACATAATGAAGTAAAAAAGACACCCGCACAACTGAGCGCACGACTCCTGGCCGCCTCCGCCGCACAGCCCGTTCGTACAGGCGAGTCGAGTGATGACGTCACGCTTTGTGCGCTAGCAGATGGTAACAGATTTACTCCTCCCGACTTGCGTGGCCCTGCCACTGTGTTACTGGCAACTGTATGTTTTATAATTTTTAATTGTAACGGCAGTGAACATAGCGTTTGCGCATTGTTAGACAGCGCTTCTCAAAGCATTTTTATTACTCGTTCTTGTTGTCAAATTTTGAGTTTAAACACAAACATAAGACCCGCTCGTTCAGTGGTTAAAGGGAAAGGAGGTTCGAATGAAGCCATTCAAGGTTCCGTAAAAATTAAATTTCGTTCTCGCTTCGATGGCAACATTTTTATAACATTGATTATTTGGTTGTAGATAAAATTACAGAACCGCTGCCGATCGCAACAGTCGATGCTACGTTAGTATCGAATTTTAAGGGTCTTCCGTTAGCGGACGATATCTACTATTGCTCTTACCCCATTTAAATGTTGATCGGTGCCTCTCTTTTTTCGCATCTCCTTTTATCGAATTAGATTCAAGGACAACTTCCGCATGTCTTACCGCTCGCATCAGAAAATATCCTCGGTTGCATAATTGTTGGTGACGGTCCGGTCCTCCTAAAAGGTCATGAGTCTGTTTCGTATTGCTATACCGCGGATCCATTGGACTCCACTATTCAGAAATTCTGGGAGCTAGAGAAAGTCGACGACCCTCCAGTACTTAGTCCCGATGATAAATTGTCTGAGGAATTTTATTCGAGTATTACCTCGCGAGCTAGTGACGGATGTTACAAGGTAACTTTTCCTTTCAAGATTGACGTCAACTGTCTAGGTAACTCGCGTCTAACAAGTGAGCGGCGGTTTTATTGCTTAGAGAGAAAGATGCAGGCTTTTCCACAATTAAATACCGCATATGACAATGTAATTCGCGAATACTTAGAGAAGAATTATATTTTGCCTATAAATTGTAATCCTTCACAAATGTCGTATTTTATTCCGCTGTTTATTTGACATAATTAGCAATTTTCGTTTATTTTCGATAGCTTTTTCCGCTGATTTTTGTGAGATGTTTCCGAGCATTGGCCTAAGAGGATCTGGCAGTTGTTTTCTAAGCATTTTGTATCGTTTTTCCCCGCAACAACCGTTGAAAGTTTATGAATTTAATCGTGTAGTATTTGGTGTCAAATCAAGCACCTTCCATGCGCTGTGTACTATTTAGCAGCTAGCAGTTGACGAAGGCGCTTCGTTCCCTCAGCCTAGAGAAATCATTGATACTGGCCTATATATGGATGACTTTATTTACTCTGTCCCATCTTAAGAGCTGGCTACTTTATATCGATCTGACCCGTCAAATTCCTTCACCTCTCTCAGAGGTGTTGACTGAATTTGATGGTTCAGATCAACATAAAGTACTCGTGTTGGTCTCCCACGTCCGATTATTTTACTATTAAAATTAAATTAAAATAAAAACTTGTACTAAATGTTCAATATTGTCGTGTGTCGTTAAAATATGGGACATCTTGGGATTTGTCGCACCTGTCGTCTCGTACGTAAAATTAATTTTCATGCAGCTTTGGCTATGTAACTGTGATTGGGATGATACTCCGCCTGAAGACATAGTTGAATTATGGGCACGTTTAAAAGAGGAACTTCCTATGTTAGGTGATATAAAAATTCTCCGTTACTTAGGTATCCTTGCTGATAGTGTGGTTACTATTTTAGCATTCGCATACGCCAGCGAGAAGGCGTACGTGGAAGTCATTTACTTTCACGTTTAAAATAGGGTCTTTAATACAACCAATTCGATAATAGCTTAATCAAAGGTTTCTCCTAAAAAGGTTGTTTCACTCGTTCGTCTTAAACTCTGTGCTATTCTTTTATTATTTCAACTTATTAAAAAGGTGGTAAACGCATATCAAAGTCGCGTGGTTTTTCGTAACATATTTGCATTTTCGGACTCAACTGTCGTTCTCTGCTGGGTACATTCCCCGCCTAACCCATGGAATACCTTCGTAGCCAACATAGTTTCAAAAATACAATATTTACCGCCGTATAATTTATACCATATTTCAGGTACAGACAATCCCGCCGACAGTCTGTCGCGTAGACTCACTCTGTCTCACTTAATAAACCATCCGCTTTGGTTTAGCGGCCCTTCTTGGGCGCATTTAGACGTCTTATAGTGGCTTATCGTTCCGTTTAACCCGTCCTCTGCGCCCGACACGCCCAAAGAAAGAAAACACATCATTCTGGTCGCTACACCCACGGAAAGGAGTTCTTTACTTAGTTTAGGAGATCGTGTCTCTTCCTGGAGTAAATTGTTAACCCTCAAGGAAAACATTTGTAAAAACCTGGATGACTTTCAGGCACAAATCACCAACGCTGGGTCCTGCAAGGACACTGTTGTCAGTATAGCGTAAATGGTTCGCAATTTCAAGTAGCTTGTTTTTGACATCTTGAGTTTTCTTCGTCAACAAATAAAAGAATGTGTTTAACAAGTTGATGATCTGGACATACGGAACCGTAGAAAAGCGCTTATAGTGTCAAGTGCACCTGAAACAGATAAAGAGGATTGTACCTAAATATTTCTGAACATATGTCATAAAAAATTAGGCCTTGTTAAAATATGAAAACCTGATATCAAAGTCTGTCACCGCCTTGGGTCTCCTAGCTCACTATGGTGAGCAGCGCTCCTTGTTGATTAGGTTCACCGCCATGGATGTTAGAGGCATTGTCTGGCAAGCCAAGACAAACTTTAAGGGTATCTCAAACTCACTCAAAGAGTTCCTGACGCGGATATGCAATCAGTTTAATTCAATCTATTGGTTTAAATGAATCTGTACAAATTGTTGTACAGGGACTAGTTCTCACCCGTACATGATTTTTCGAATTTCTGAAGTATATGGTCCCTACGTCTCATTTCCATGGGAATGCCTTCGATGCTGGGAACATGTGATTGGAACCAAGGAACTGGTGGGTGACTAAGTTTAATTTTACCAATGGGAGCATGGACATCGTACAGCTTAGTTACTTGTGAGTTCAAATCGTGAATTTTATCATTGATAGTGGTCCCCTCAATCATAACCCTCCAATTTATTTCACCAGCATAACCAAAATAAATGAAATGTAAATAATGATAAATATAAGTAAGACTAAATGACTTACTCCCATTTTACGATTTGCTAGGTGACTTCTGTGGATATTTCGAAGTTAATGCGACAAGTCCGTCCTTTGTGGTGATTTTATTGGTGTTATATGAGGTAAATAAAATAACAATATTTTGCGTCCACACCGATCACATGCCGAAATGGAGGCGTGCTTTAAGATAAACTGATTGCATTACCCGCTTCAGGAACTCTTTGAGTGAGATTGAGATACCCTTAAGGTTTGTCTTGGCTTGCCAGACAATGCCTCTAACATCCATGCCGGTGAACCTAATCAACAAGGAGCGCTGCTATTGTGGGCTAGGAGACCCAAGGCGGTGACAGACTTTGATATCAGGTTTTCATATTTTATGAAGGCCTAATTTTTTATGACGTAGGTTCAGAAATATTTGGCTACAATCCTATTTATCTGTTTCAGGTGTACTTAACACTATAAGGGCTTTCCTACGGTTTACCACATCTCTAAGGCATCGATTTTAAGTTGATCCTACAGCCTAATTACACTATAGAGATATAGGAAATACTTGAGTTTTCATGATGTGAACTTTTGTGGCTTTTGTGTTTTTGTCGTTATAGCAGATCTCTTTTTGATCTCATCCTTACATCCTCCTGTGTTTTTAATAGTGGAACCGAAGTAGATTTAACTGTAACAACTTAACAATTAGAGATGGTAAATATCTCAGGTTCATTAAGTTTTTTACAGTATTTAGGAATATCTAAGGAACGACATATGAAAAACTAATAAAATAAATTTTATGTTAAATGATTGAAGTGTAACATAAATGTACAATTGGTGTTGCCACGGAATAAAAATATTGTAATTTCGAGATGTTTCTCATTTCGTCAATTATTTGACTTGACATCTTTCATACCTTTTCTACTAATAAAGTCCAAACATGTATGTATTTAGTATAAAGATATAAGTGGTAGTATATAATGACTAGAGCTGGTTACATCTTACGATCTAGACTTAAATTCTCTAGTTCAATAGGACGTTTCATTATTTTTTTACAACCTATATTTATAAATTTGATTTGTAATTTACTTTATTTACGTTATGTTCTAACTCTTATGTACGCCCCTTAAGAAGTTATATTTCTCAAGCGTAACTTCATAAAAATCTTTCTAAAAATTTATAATAATATCAGTTATAATAATATCTTATTTACATGAACAGTAGACTTATTTTAACATTGCATTGACAGAGGGAAGCATTTACGGCATAGTTCATAATTCGTATTGATTAAAAATATTAGGGGTTCTTTTCCATTTGACTTAAGTCTCATTATAAGATAATGTATTGAATACGACGTTGAAATCAGCAATTATCCAATAAAAATTCTAATGAACTATTATATGTAGAAAAGCCTTAAAAAAATTAATTACAAGAAATGCGAAACTTTAGGTAAAAAATATATTTATTTAGTTACTTATCGCCAATCAACTATAGAAAAAACTATTGATTTTGATACTCGTATTATAAAAAAAGTAAATAAATGTAATATTTATGCCTTTCTTGTAATCGAAATGAATATTTTTTGATTAATAGGCAAACTATTATTATTATTAATATCACCATTATGGCGTTGTAGACTTTAAGAAAGAAATTATTCAAAAACTATATACATTTTTTAAACCAATATCTCATCATTTAACTAGGGACAAAGATCATATTCGCTCTATTGAGTTCTCACGTCTGGCTCACTTTGACCTTTCTATGTTTCAAATTATTACATTCACTATCTAGCATCTGTGCTGAAGTGTGGGTTGAGTAATTTAAAAATTCTAATATCAAGGATCGACATCAAACAAACCTGAAATTAAATTTTGGTTCGATCTAATGAACAGCGCTGTTAAAGAGTGCACGGAACATCAATAATTTCTGTTCTTTAAATAAAGGTCTGCAGTGTCCCCAAAAATAATATCATATTAGAGAGTCAATGTACTTAAACTATAACAAGCCATTATAAAAGCGTTTTTGTTAGGAACTGCAGCAAGTTTTATAAGCGCATACGCTACACTAATGATTTTTTTGCAAAGGGTCTTAATTTGCGATTTCTATTGTCTTTTTGGAGCCCAGAAATTAAATAATCTCAGTCTGATTACTTGCATTTGAATATTTTGAATTTCATTTGCATGTGACTGTTGTTAGAAGTACAGTATATGTGTTTTTTTTTATTTGATGCCAAATTATTATTAAAAAGTAGATTTTTAATAGGTTCTATAAAATTATTAACATTATTCTCGTACGTGTCTTTGTCTTTGGGGACTGTAGTCACAGTTCAACCATATTTTTTTGTTTAAAAAAAATCATTAAAATATGAGGTGAAAAAAAGAGGCTCTAATAGGTCTTATGACACCCATAAATCATTTCACGTTTTACCGATCTTGAAACAAGTTTTTGTTTTTAAATAATACAACTTTACGAATTTTATCGCGGTTTATTTTTAAATTTTATCACCCGACGTTTCGAACCCTTTA
>JAOCPS010743923.1:0-10415 GCA_025505425.1 Graphium colonna | reverse complement strand
CTAATCGAGCAGTGTCTACATCAGTTAGTTGACTATCTTTCCTAACTGCAAAAAGAGCTTAGTCTACCTGCGAGAGACGATAGGTGATGATTTCACTGAAGATTTGAGTCAATTGTAATTCTTAGAAATGTCCTAGAATTTGAAGATTTTAGGAGTTCATTATCTATTCAATACTAAATTGATGTTTTGCTTCCGTACATTAGGGAGACCGAAATGAACACATTTAGTTTTTTTTGCATTAAGCACTAGGTTATTAACTGTAAACCAGTGAAGTATACGTGACAGTGCACTATTCACTTCGTCATAATTTGTCTATGCCCTATTCACTTTTAAAAATAAGTGAAGAATCATCAGCGAATAATACAATATTGCATAACTCTTTTGCATAAAAACAAATCTGTCTGTTATTTCGTCAATTAATAGATCAAGCCCACTCATTTTGTGTTCCTCTTTTAATATATGCGACACGCAGTTACTCCATTTCTCAGATGTCACATTATTTGCACCTTCTATTAGTGAGTATTTTATATGTCATCTAGTTTATATGTCGTATTATTTTTTGCCACGTGTCCTTTTACTTGCGCCCACACTATTTCTATGGGGTTAAGCTCGCAATGGTATGGGGGCAGTCTTAATACAGTGCCACCGTGTCGGCCATCTCATCGAATGCGTATCTATTAAATTCTACATTAGTGGAAACAAGTTGCAAAAGAGTTGCTTTCACCATATTATCTTGAAAAGGAATATTTTCCTTAGAGAGCCAAGCTTGTATCAAAGATTTTTTCCAATAAATTTTTGGTGCTGTTTCTTTTTTACTGTAGTGGTACGGAGCGTTGTCCATTACCACCACAGAACTGGGTTTCAACTTCGACAAAATACTCCCAATCCATTACTTGAAACAAGCTGCATTCATCTCATCGTGCTAGTCTTTTCCTACTTCCTTGGCTTGGTTTTGGTGGTGCATCTTTGTTTTATTTAGATTCCTTTAGGACAATATAAATGACATGTTTTCCTATTTCTAAAATTTTAGCTACTTTAGAAATACATTCATCTTTCTTAGACACTGTGAACTCCGCTAATTTCCTAGACTGTTCTTTATACATATACTTGTAGGCATTGCTAATCAATAGTTTTTCCGTCACTGTTAAAGCCTTACTTGGACGTTTTTTGGTTGAAGTCAAAAATGCCGAGTCTTTGACGTCGTGCGATGTGCTTCGTTGAGTCTATGTTGAACAAAAACCAAAAAAATGCAGTCAGGGGCCACAAACGAAACAAAAAACGTCACAACAAAACAAAACGTAACACCAAAACAAAACGTGACAACAAAACAAAATGTAACAATAAAATAAAACTGAACAAACTCAACGGTACAACAACTTGTATAGAGGAATTGAAACATGCGTGCGCTCAGACTAAAAGAATGAAGCCGAATGGCAAATAACAATTAAAACAAAATGGCGCTTGCTGCAAAAAACCTATCTCGATTATTGTTTTATTCATGGGCATAAATAATAAGAAATAATCGAGATAAATAGGTTTTATTCTTGACCTGTTTTTGTTGTAATTAAATAGTAATAATTATATATTACTTGAATAATTATAACTTAATAGATTTACGCTACTGAAATAGTTCATTTTTAAATGAATGAAGCCATCACCAAGTTAAGCGTGGTAAATTATTTCTAAAACTGACATTAGCTTATGTCAGTTTACTGCATCGAATTAAAAGTCCAAGTATAGTCGTCATTAGCAGTCTGATATAACAGATTACAAACCCATCAAAAGATAGCGCTGTGGGTATTAGAGTGAAGTGTGCCGTAATATCCTTTAAGCAAGCTAGACACGTTCCTAGGGACGCGATATAAAAAAGGGGCGCATGCAAAAGCAGTTTATGCAAAGTGGAAGGGGGACGGATGACGTGCCTGCCTAGGGCGCCGACAACATTTAATACGTTACATACATAGGGTTTAAAATTGTGGCAACAAATTCGTAATCTATAACTTCACTTTGAATCGCATCATTTAAAATACATTAATTTCTCCTAAACTTCAAGAATAAATGTTTATGTATACATCTGATCTCTATAAATATAGTTGACATCGGTATGGATCAATAACATATTATATAAATAATAAAAACGATTTTTTTAAAGCATTGCTTTGTCCATTGTGGAAAATGTTCAATCACAATGGGCGGACATTGTTTCCGCTTTTGCTGGAAATAATTTATTTTTTCATTTCTAATCCCCCTAATATTCTGGTTTAACTTAATTTTTCATAGGAACAGAGTGCAATCCTCAAATGTATTCTTTTTTCTTCCAAAGTTCAAAGATTAAACCAGTAGAATTATTCATTAAATTTAGCCCCGTCACTATTTTTTATACAGCAAAAACTTGTAATACTGAAACTGTCAGTTTACTGCATCGAATTTAAAGTCCGATTATAGGTACAGAGAACCGGTTTAACATCAAATCAATGGCAAAATAATATTTTACATACATTTTTTGTTGCATTTACAAGGCCGTTGAAATGGAACGGAAACCGCCTGATATGCGAGGATAGAATTGAACGCAGGCCAAGTAAGCCTGGCTTTAGGTGTTGCCAGGTGACTATTCGTAACCCTCTTCTTATCTTAATCTTTTTCCTTCCAAATTTATTCTTTCATTGCCCTAACCAAATTATCTATGTTATACAATATTCAAAACTAACAACCCCTCTTGCAAATGTTTTTGGCTTTTCATGACCTAGTTTCAATTAACACCGGGTGAACAGTCTGATCGCTTGCTAAGAAATCTCTAGATATAAAAAAAATTGGCTTAAGAGAACAAGCTATGATTGTATACTGAAAACTTACTGTTAAAAACACGCAAGATTTAAAAAATAAAGTAGTCAACTACTTTGCGAAAAACCGGCCCGGCGATGCTAGAGCTCAGTTAAAAAGTCCTCGTCCCATCAGGCTTTGAGAGTTAAGGAACAGAGAGTTCACCTGTGTCTGCGCTTATACTTGTGCGTCCTATGCAGTTTGCTGATCTCTGAGTAGATTGGCCGCCGTGGCCGAAATTAGGTCAGGACTTTATTTTATTTGCTGTATTCCACGGCCACGCTCGCCCGGACAAATACCACTGCCCTTCACAAAAAAAAGAATAAGTTTAAATAAAGTCCATAACTTTTGGTGTTGCGGGATTGCTATTCACATCCTGTTTTACGACAAAACATAATAAAATAACATTTTAGGTGAAAGTATTTTATTTTTTATATATACACATCACATAATTAACAATTATGCATTTTTTTCCAAATTCAAATATAAAAATTTAATTTCGAATAAGGCCAGCGTATGATTTTAACAAGTCTATAAGTTCTACGTGTATTGCTTTCATAATAGTTGCGATTATCTTATTAATAACCAACTACACTCAGTTTAAGCGATTTATAATTATTACGAAAACTGTATAAGAATTTCTATAAAAAATAACCTAAAAATACTATGAGCTGTCAGGCAAAAGTAACGTAATAAGCCAAGTATTAAATACGACTCTAGAGCTACTGAAACCGATCTAGAATGAAATAAGGACAAAAAAACTGTGATAAAAATTGATATTTAACAATCTTCCGTCATCAAACTATTTTAGCGTTTCCATTATCATAATAAAAGATCTTAACCGTTTTTGTTAATGCTAGGTGACTCTAAACAGCAACCAAATTTAAATACTTTTTTTGGTGAGCCTACTTTTTGTGTGTATTGCTAGGAATTCGCTAGGCCTATCAAGGACAGCTAACGGAAAAAATAATGATAAATTAAAAAACATAAATCCGTGTGTTTGACTATGCTCTTTTCGCTCTGTCAAGAGGCCTTTGTCCAATGGAAACATTTAAAAATAGGCTTTTATAAATAAAAGAGAACTACAAATATTCATCGCCACTTTTTAACATGACTCACATGTTGTATTATTTAGTTTATATAGTTAAAATAAGCTATATTATATTACTTAATCTCAAAAGTCAATTATCACTGGGGTATTTGCACATGACGCCTTTAGGTGACCATAATTTCAAAAGACCATCGGTGTTACCACTACCAAAATATAGGAATTAGTGTTATGATCGAAACATATCATTAATGATCTTTTAAAATATATCTCTTTTATATTTAGGCAACTAAAAATTGCTTAATTTTAACACAAATAGATACATTTATCTGCCTTAAATTTATTTTAAATGATTTTAATATTGGAATCGGTAAATATTAAGCTATGTATTTATAAAGAAATATATAAACAGTGACAACTTGCTCTTCAATTTCTGATGGTCAAGGAGCATTATACAGGATGACTGGTCATTTTCAATGCTCTAGGAAGTTTTATGTGATGATCATATATGAAGAATAAAAATATAATTAAAAGTAAATATTAATTTAGCACTGTGTAACACAATCTAAAGGTAAATAAATTATTACGTGATTGATGTTCATCCTAGAGGACATGGTGCGGACGAACCAGGCGCCGCGCCTTGCCACCATCCAGCATTAAAGTTTGGTTAAAAACTATGCCTCTAATTTTTATTAAGTAAATTAATATCGTTAGTGGCTTACCAATCACTCTGCATAATTAAAAATATATACATACATACGAATCTTTTTCGGAACGAAAATTTAAATGATTCATCAATCATTATAAACTTTTTATTAATATCTTATGTAAAAATTGCGTTTTAATTGTTTAAATGCATGCGTGACTATTGTCTCAATCGCCATATCTCAAACTGTATTTTGTATTAATCGACAAATATATTGCAATAAAAAATAAAATTTTACGGTGGATGTATTTTAAATGAAACAAACAAAATAATATGGAGTCTATATTAAAATATCACCAAAAGCTGTTAGGTTAGTAAAAAAACATACTGTGTAAAACAATTAAACTCATAATGACTTAATGATAAAAATAAAAAGGATTAATCCTTTAATAGGAACATTTTAAAAACTAAATGATTCCATGTGTGTGTATAGGCCAGTTTTAAAGCTGGTTATCATTCATGGGTTATTGCAATGTACAAACAAAACCAGGGTTAACGGTTAATAAAGTGATCTTTAAATACAAATCATTAAAGCAATCGTGAAGAAAAAAAAATAAAGAAAAACTTGTTCAGAAAAATAAAACACTTGCCTAAAGGGCAATTCTTTAGGTTTTTGTTGTAAGCAACACATTAATAATAATCACTCTGCGTTC
The DNA here is from genome assembly GCA_025505425.1 of Graphium colonna. NCBI lineage: Eukaryota > Metazoa > Arthropoda > Insecta > Lepidoptera > Papilionidae > Graphium > Graphium colonna. The sequence goes on along the minus strand of JAOCPS010743923.1, from coordinate 5,188 downwards.
GCACTAGCGACACATTTATTTAAAAACATGTTTATTTCTTTTCTTTTGCATGCTTTTTTATTTATTTATTGTTAAAATAGATAAAATTTTATGTGTTTAAATCAATGTTTCGTCAGTGGAAAACGAACGTAGGGTTAACAGAAGACGTTATTACTACTACAGCAAAGTTTTTTATTTTTCTGATAAAGTCAAAAATTCGTTTTATAACGCGATATATTATAATTTAATATTATTAAATACTTTAAAATCTTTAGAAACGGCAATCTATATAATAACTCCTCAATAATTAACATTATCAATTAATGTCACTTTCTGTTTGTACGCGTTTTTAAAGGCAAAAACAATTATATCTATTAAAAAAATGTGTTAAGACAATTTGAGAATAAAAATTCACAATTCAAAAAAAATGCGTTAATTTGCAACGTTACTATTATCAGTCGAGTTATATATGGCGTAAGATCGCTAGTTTTCCGAAGGCCGCCATCTTGTCCGCTAATTGTTTTGAGGTCAATGGCGTCATTGCGTTGTAACATAAAGCCACGTCTTCGCCATTCCGGTTAAGATGGTCATACGCCATCGAAACATTTCAATTTAAATTATATGTAATCGACTAGTCAATGCAGTCATAAATACTGGTGCAAATGCAATGTACATAATTATTTTCTAAAGTAAAATGGATATAGAAATATTTTATTTCAATTTGGAAGCACTAATGTCAAGCTGAAGGCCCAGTAAGAAATTTCATTTGAAAAAGTAAAAGTAGATGCTGATAAAATAATATAATGACATATCACTTCCAAAAAAAAAAAAAGAAATCCATTCACGCTCGACAATTTCCGGTCGCACTTTTGTCGCGCCAATTTTTCCTCCGCGTTTCCGGTTCACATAAAAAAAGTTCCGTTACGCACCACACGTCGATCGCACTGAATTTCCTGAACACGGCAAAAGCGTTGTAAAATCTAATCAGTCGCGAACGAACGCCGCCGTGACACGCAACGCGCTAACCTAAACTTCGTTACGAAATGGAAATTGTCCTCCTCGAGTCGTTTGGCGAAAGAGCTCCGCCGCACATAACCTAAACTAACGACGCACGCACATAGATTTTTCTACAGCTTACTCCAGGAACAATGCCTATGGATTTAAGTACCAACTCATTGTCGTCATATTGTCTGCGGAAGCTGGAACTAAGGTTTCACGTAATCCTGAAATAAGACAAAATTCCGTTAAAATTGTTAGCTCTACAGTCTACTTATTTAAAACATCTAGCGTTGTTTATTAAAAAGTTTATGTAATGGAAATAAAAATACACATGTTATTAAGTTTTCTAGGATGGCAATACCTATTTTCAATATTCAAGAATGGCATGACAAATGAAAGATGAACAACTATAAAATTGTTTTAACTGATTGCATGTTTTTTTTTATTATTATTGATATATTATTCATATCCTATCGGTATTAAGTATTCAACATAGAACTGTGTAAATGTTTGCCCTTAATTTACTAAAATTTGCTCCTGACAAAATTAACAACTGTTCTTTAAAGGTCTTGCGATGCGGACATCAAACTTTGATATGCACACTTACTACACTGCATAAAACAAATTTGCAACTATACTATCGTTTTACAGAAAGTGGTCTCGGTGAACTAATTTATCGACAAGCAAGACTTGGCAGAGAGGTGGTTAAGCGTCCAGGTTTTGGCAACTGCGCACCTCTGTACGAGATTCCGCAACAAGATTACATGACTGCAGCATTTAAAGCGTGTTCTAAAAGTTTGTACAACTATACAAAGTTATCAGATATGGAATGTCTATTTAAAAAGACTGATATTTTATATTGGCAAGGATAAAGCGGTTATTGAAAAACGTGGGTTTATACAAAGATATGTTATATTTATATACAGTTACTGTACAATTTCGCATGCCGTGGCGCATTACCAGCTTAAAGTTAGCCCGTGCTATGTACAGTGGGACGGCGGGCGACGCAGTCAGGTGGTGGACTGCGCGTCTCTATCGTCCTCGTCGTCTTCCTCCTCTTCCTGGGCCATCAGCTTCCTAGCCAGTTGCAAAGCCTGTAAACACATATTCCAAATCTTATACTACAATTGAAATTGGATGAATTTTTCGCTTTTACTGCAAAGAATATATGTATCATAAACCTCCATTAGACCTAGTTTCTGTGGGTTTTATTACTTGTAAACATTTATAATGTGTTGAGACGAGTAAGAAAGCCTGTTTCCATGGATTAAAGATAATGCTAATATAGTCACACATGTTTTGTGTGTTTAAACAACATGACTGTTCAATATACGGAATGCATTTACAACAACCTATAATTAATAATGTTAAAAATATACGCAGTGGAAAATTGGTAGTTTTATATTTTACATTATTCATTGATGCCTTGACATTTACCCTACTTTTTTCAAGCCGAAGTCTTCACACAACTTGATAAGTGTTGGCTTGTAAACAGACTTCGTGAATATATCTGCCAACTTATCTACTGTCACCACTTGTTGTATGACAACATCTCCTTCAGACAAACATTGCCTCACATAGAAATGTTTTACCTGTATGTGTTTTGACTTGCGGTGCTGTTCATCGCTTCAATCCATTTATCTTTATGTGGTGATCTAATCACTTGTAGATAAGTAAATGGTTCTGGAATTGATATGGCTTCATAGGTAAACTCCTCAAAATTAAATCTTTCTGGAGGTTTAATTTGGCTTCGATCACCAAGTTGTCCTCTGTTTAATTACACAAATGGATTTCCTTCGTTTTGTCGTGTTATATCAATGTGATCATCGATCGTTTCATTATCAATAGAAGCAAAATCTTCATGACTTTCAATTGTTTCATGATTTTGGTCTGTATTAATATATCTTTCTCCATTCTGAGAACTTGCGGAAGGTACAAGTAGCTCGTAGGTTTTACTTTTCTTTGGTTTATCATCAGGTCCCTCTGGAGGTTTATCACTTCTGTGTTTTCTTAGTAAAGGTGTCTGTGTCTTCAAATATGACATCTCGCGAACTTATCAATTTGAGGTTCTTGACGTCGAACACGATATCCGTCGACGCCGTCGTACCCAATAAGTGTTCCTGTTTGTGCTTTTCTGTTTAGCTTTCCAGTTCTCTTTTGTTTTGGAACATGCACGTAACATGTGCTACCTATGATTTTGAGATGACTTATTTTTGGATCTCTGCTATATCAAAGCTCGTGCGGTGACTTTATATCGATTGGTGTAGCTCCCGTTCTGTTTAATATGTATCCCATCATGCGCATACATAAGTGCTCTTGTCATTTCAACAATTGTACGGTTTTCTCTCTCTGCAGAACCATTTTGTTCTGGGGTGTAAGGCATAGTCAACCTTTGCTTTATTCAAATTGTTTTAAAGTTTCCCGAACATATTCATTGTCGAATTCTACTCCATTGTCGCTTAGTAATTCCTGAATGACATGTGTAGAAGTCCTTGCTTCTGCCAGAAATTCTTTCAAGTGGGCGTGAACTTCAGACTTTTGTCTCGGAAAGTAGATCCATCGATATTTAGAGTAAATATCTTTAAAAAAATAATATCTAAACTTTGATATCTAGTAAGGAAATGGTCCACATACGTCGTTATTAGCTCTCCAGGAGCTTTAGGTTTGGGTCTCCCTCCAAATTTGTCTGTGGCTCTTACCGAAGACACAGCCTTCATAGATATCAGTAGAACTCGAGTAAAGTTTAGTTCCAAGTTCTCTTTGGATCAGCTTTGCTACATGTCTCTTATTTTGGTGTCCAAGACGTTCGTGGTATAGCCGGAGATACTGTGATGCAGTAAGTTGGTTTACCTCTTACTTAGGTGGTAGTACCTTGACTTGGAGTTTGAACAAACCTCCCATATTTTACACGTTTTCCAACTAAAACTGTTCTTCAAATAAAGTCTTTGCCGCCACAGGCAAGAGCTAGCCCAGTCACCATAGTTACACTCGTGAATGGATTTTCAGGTTTTGGTAGTCTACCATAACTGATCCATTTCTTGCACGATTTGACAGGATGAAACAGAATTGAAAAGAAGACAATACTTACATAACTTGTTCTTCTATTTCTTACTTAGAAGCCTTCTAAGAGCCTTGACCATTAGAAGTTCATTTTTCGTTTCGCCTCATTCATTATTTTTCTGATTAAGCGATCTTTGATGCGCGCACAGCTGAGTTGTCAGGTTTTCTATCGTATGATCACTTATCGACATCAAGGCCCAACTAGATTTGAATTTCGACAACAACATATCCGACAGTTCGCTTCATACTTGTTTAATCTATAGCTGATTTATTTCATGCCATAAATTTTTAACAGACGTCAAATATGTACCCATGTAGTGTATGAGATCGTACTTGTATCCGAAGAAATGTACGCATACGTCGTAGAAACGCTCGTAGCTCTTTCATAAAGCTGGTTTAATTCATCCCATGTTTCTTTCGCTTTTGTAAAACGCATAATTTTCTCAAGCATCTCCTCGGTCATGTTTGTGGTAAAAAGTAGAAATGCAGTGCTATCGATACGATCGGATGAAACAACATCACATTGGGTCACCAAGCACCTATTTTAAACTAATCCAATAGAACATCTTAGTTCATTTAATTTTTGGAGATTGGCAATTCAAGTGCATATTTTTTTAAGCGTATTAGCAGATTTCTCCACAAATTATATGTTATAGTTACATGGTGGTACCATATAATGTTCATGAAAATACAATAGTTTTTTTTAAATCAAAATAACTAATAATTTGTACAAGATAATAAAATCTTGCTTTGAATGCTATTTTTAAATATTTTTATTGTGTTATTTTCAAATAAAATATGCCAAACAACAAGAACTTTAGTATATCAGGGTCCAAGCACTGGCCTTTGATTCTGTTTACTTAAGGCAAACCTGAGTACAAATCTTGGTGCCCGCACTAATGAAATTGTTAATTTTCCAATTGCAATCCAAGGTCCTTATTTAAAATATGCTTGGCTGTCAAGGAACAATTATATGCAATGAAGGAGCAATTAATATGCAGGCTTCATCACAATAAATATTGCAATGGAACCTGCACACATAATTTGATAAGTTTGCCAATAGGCTTACCTAACTAAAATAGGGGTACTATACACATACACACTATGATAAAGTTTATCTAAAAAATTTCATATACCTCAATTGAAAAAA
>JAOCPS010743812.1:0-10415 GCA_025505425.1 Graphium colonna | reverse complement strand
TTCACCTTCCCTGTTTTTTGTGGTCCAAACAAGTAATATTTTTTCATTTAACGCGTTTGACACCTTACAGTGTTGTTATAGGTTAAAAGTTTATCAATATGACGGCACGGGATAATAAGCTTCATGTCAAAATTTGTCTATGTGTGAGTGAGATAGCTACAGGTAAGAGAACGAGACGTCATTATTGAGTTGTTGCTTGATAAAACAAGGATAAAGGATCCTGTTCATCTATATAAATATAACTACGTATTAATGTTTAGTCTGCTACTCTTTATACGACTGTGGTGCTGAATGGGGATATCCTCTGAAACTCTGATTTAAGGTTATTAGTTAAAAATTACTTGGATACATTAGGTGTTACTGAGAAAGGATTTAAGGGTAACATGCCTGGTCCGGATTTTGTGAGATATTTTCTAAAAAGACATAGTGATAAGATAACACAGAGGGTATCACAGAATGTAAAGAAAAATCGAGCAGTCAGCAGTCTCTGCAGACATGATAAAAGAATATTTTGAGCACTTGAAACTATCAATCGGCAATATCCCGCTGGAGAACATCGTAAATTACGATGAGACAAATTTGTCAGATGATCCTGGTCGAAAAAAATATCACGAAGAGAGGGACAAAATACCCAGAACGATAACAATTATGATGGCCTCTTCAGCTTCTGGAGAATTGATACCTCCATAAAACTCCATAAAGCGCAAAATTCATTCAACACGTGGATAAGATCTAGCCCAAAAGGATCCCGATATAATCGAGCTGGTTTGATTCAAATATTTTTGAAGACTAGGTGAACACTTTATCTTCCCACTTTTCTATTGATATAATTAGGATATGTAACAAAAAGGAAATCCATTTTATATTTTTGCCTGCAAACTCAAACCATTTTACACAACCACCGGATGTTGTTTTATTTCGATCGCTAAAAATAGCGAGGCGGAATATAATATTACAATGGAAGAAAACAGATTGGCGAAATAATTTTTTGATCCCAAAGGCTTGTTTTCCCAAATTGTTGTGTCAGTTAATGGAAAACATAAAAGAAAATTGTGCCAACAATATAATGTCTCGCTTTCGGAAAACAGGCATACACCCCTTTAATCCGTCGGCAATTTTAAAACAATTATCTAGCTGGCACAATCATCCTGAAGAAGTTAAAAAAGTCAACGAGACGGTATTGAATTTATGCGATACGGGACAAATAATTTAGTTGAACCTAAAAGGAAGGAAAAATTCAAGTTCAGGCAGGATAAAGTGTGACAGATGAAGACTATGCTGAAACAGACTAAGAATACGTAGCTCGGTCAGTATCAAAAGAGAATGGGAAACAACAAGAAGAGCATTAGGCCCGTAATTTTTGCAGATGGTCTGGATAAGATAGGATATGTTGAAACCGTTGTAAGTAGAAGATGTTAAAAATGTTAAGGAGAAGAAACCGAGTAATATTGAAATTATTTCTAATGTACTCGTAAACGATTCGGAATTAATGGAAATATTGAAAAATAAATCTCTTGCAACAACATCGAGAAAAACTATTTCAAAACGTCGTAGTTACTACAGAAATAGCGGCGATATCTTAAAGGATTTGATGGATTTAGATTAAATAGCAGTTGTAGTAACTAACTTACCAAGTTGGTTTTTAAGCAAAAGCTAAATGTGAATAATTTATATAAAAAAACTTGATTACCTTTTTATATCCGAAAGTTTTTGAAGTTTACTTTATAAAACTTGTTTAGACTGTATTAAGTATTTTTATATTTGTCACAAAAATCTATTGAAGTGGACAAAGATAGATTCATTTTCTTTCTAACTCTATGCGTGATCTCAAATAACCAAAACCTAAATGTATTGCCAAATATGCATAATTGTTTATGTTAAAATTACAAAAGTTATTTTATTTTTGTTGTTTTTAGGCGTTTTTATGTTTGCTAGCCGTGTGCTTAGCAGAATTATGTAATTGCTTCTCTCTGAAAATTATTATAATAAGCAATTTAAGCGAATATTTCATAAAAGAAGCCGACTGCCCAGGAGTCCTAAATCTGCTATTATAGATTTGACTTCTACGAAACGGAGGGACAACTGTTTCCTGATATTGAACAGATCTTCAGTGCTCTCACTAACTGAATAAAACGCTACAACATAACGTTATTGTCACGTCGAGAGTCTTCTGTGACAATGTAGTATTACCCAATTTCCCCGGATGAGTCAATCAATTCATGCTGAAATCAGTATGGTTCAGATACGTTGTAACAAACTTATTTAACGATTACCATACATATTTACACTTCGCGTACGTATGGTTTTATATGTAGTTACAATAGAATATAATTTAATAAAAAAATAATATTTATAATTTTTTTTCGAAATTTTGCCATCCCTAGTGATTTTTCCTTATTTACACCTCTCTCGTATCTTTTGACCCCAAGTTCTAGGTAAATAGAAACTAGCTACTTTTTCTTAATTTAAGAAAAAAATACATGTTTTTACTTCTTTATAGTATAATTATTTGGTAAAATATCACGCGACTTACGATTTCACAATGTTTTGTTAATGAGCTACATACAAAATATGTAGGAAAATCAGCGTCGAAGTTGAAAGTTGTGTCTATTTACCCCATTTTACGGAAGTGGTTTTATTGCATTTTGGCATTGTCATTTTTCGCGCGTCTGACCTTATTCGCCGATGGACTATACGAACGCTTTCTTTTCGTTTCGGAATGTGCCTTGGATTTTGAATATCAATTGTTAGTCCTTTTATTTTTTTCAAACTAATTGGCTTGTTTGTTTTTTAATTATAAAAAGAATAAAGCATATTTTTGGTATTAACACCAATTTTTATTTAGCGTACCTTTGTAAAAAATAGGTCTTGGATAATAACGATAGAATTTAGTTAGTTAGACATGTCAAATTGAAATAGACAATATGGCGGCTTCAGTGGATGAATTTGAGCCATGGTTATGTGCAAAATTAAAATCTTTAAAAACGGATGAAAGCGTTTTTGGACACTACATATCTGGTATATTAGAGACAGAGGATTCTGTTGATGAAAAAAAAGACGCTCTCGAGGGTATACTTTCGGAAGTTGTGGTAAGTTAAAATATCGGTGAATTTATGTCGTTTATTTATTTATTTTTCAATTTATTTATTATTATTAAAGGAAAGTGATATAACAGACCATGTTAATGAGATCATAGAGAAATGGGAATCGTGTAAGCCTAAAGAAGAAGTCTTAAAACCAGCTGCAGATGTGGACATCCAATTGGCTAAGATTCTAGAATCTCAGTCGCTTGCAACCACAGCACGTCGAGAATACACCGATGAGGAGAAGAAAATACGTGAAGCAATTTTATCACAATATAGCCAACTTTCGGATAATGAGGTAAAATAAATAAATTTTAGCAGTGTTGTTTCGAAACAGTTCTATTTTTTTATTTTATAATTACTTATTTCAGGAAAACCAAGATAACGAAGAAGAACCAGATAGCACAGATCTTGTAAAAAACACTAATGCACTAGATGTGGCTGCTGCTGCAAGAGAGAGAAGGGAACAAGCTAGGCTTGAGGCTCAGCGCAAGAAAGAAAAGGATAGAGAAGATAGGTTCGTATTCTCTATTTTGATAGTATTACAGGACACTAAAGTGTGTATGATTGTAACAAAAAATATATGAGAAAAAAGTTAATTTCATTATCCCTAATTTATTATGAAGTTGCCAATGTGTTGTTAACTATCATTTTATTAACAGGTTTTCTATATCTTTATGAATATATTGAACAAAGTAAATTTACACTTTCAGAGAAAAACAAAAACAGCTTAAGGAGGAAAAGAAAGAGAAACGCAAAACTCAAAAGGGTGAAAGGAAAAGGTAGCAATCTAAAAGTGCTAAATAAAGAACAATACTGCTTATTATTACTATAAGAAATTTTATTAAAATATCCTAGGCCTACAAGATATTTAATAGTTGTATGACAATGTGCTATTAAGAGATTTATCAATGAATCTTAATTTATATTGTCTTTTTTGAATCGCAATTAGCCAAAGTCAATATAATTTCTGTTTAATATTTATATTATAAAAATTATATACCTTTTTTTATATTTGATAGTGATATTTAGTAACTGCAACTTTCTAGGATATTTTAATAGATATTATTGAAGTCATTATGTAATCCTCTTAATGTGGTTGTTATTAAGTGGTATGTAACTTGATGATTTTCGTCTAGTTGTTATATTTTAATGTTAGGTTTGTTGTTGGTTTTCAAAGTTTTGTTTTGGCTTGTAACTGTTTTTAGGAACAGTAATTTGGATTTGTTGTTAAAAGAATGAAAGCCCTCACAAAGTGATTTTTTAATGTTATTAGATAAATGCAGTCTGATAGTTCGACTGTTAACTTAATTATTTGCTGCTGCTCTTGAAGTGTATAATTAACTAAGCTGTTTATTATTGCTACAGTGAAATACAAATTGAGTATCTTAATGAAAGTTATTAGTTCATTTTTGTACTAACAACATAGAAATATATTTATTTAATAAAAAATGAAAAAATGTGCTGTTTCTATGAACAACTTTTTAAAAAATATTTTTATTTCTACATTGTAACATTCATGACTAAATACAAAATAAAATCTTGGTATAATGATATATATTCATTACAGTAATTCAAATGAATTAATACAAAAAATATGTAGCTAAAACAATTGTGAGTGCTGAAGAAGAACAATGCTTAAAATTAAATAACAATAAAAGCAAATAATACTAAGTGTGAAAATCAGCATAGTTCATAAATTATTAATGTATTGGTTTGAATTTCTTTTAAACAGTAATTATATATTTTAGACTACTTTTTTATAAATTGGAAAACAAAACTATAAAATTTATGATTTTGATTTTATTTAATACTGAAAAAAAATATAAATAAGTTAAATTTTACTTTTTACCCACAGATGTCATTTATATCATGACATTTTAGTTAGTAATAATAAATTCCTTGGACAATTTTTTTGCTCCAACTTATTGATTTTTAGGCCAAATATATCCAAATCCTTCATTTTATTCAAATCATTAAGGAGAATTGTAAAATTATCACTGCCTGTATACTGGTACATACAATATTTTTTAACATTTAAGTAGTAAAAACAAGGTACATGCGATACAATCACAAAGCAATAGTTCTGTCATTGGTTACTTAAAAGCTATAATGTTTCATTTGATTCTTCATGGTTATTAGTAACTATAAAATTATGAGCGCCACCAGAATAAATTTGTGTTATTAAATTAGCTGGACTATAGTCAAAGGGCACTAAAGAAGGTGTTGAAATCACTGGTTCTAAGGATATTCCTGTATTAGCATGTTCATTCCATCCCCATGCCCATAAAGTGTTGTCCTCAGCTAAGCATATGGTGTGCTCTGAGCCCAGAGCAATATCTTTTATTTTCTTGCAGTCTAGAAATAGTTTTGGTATAATTTTGTATTAAAACTTATACAACATAAGGTTCAAGTGCAGTAAATGGTACAAAGTTATGTATACCTGGAAGCTTTATATGAAATAGTTTTCCAACAAAGGGTTCATCTGTACCAAGTTGTGAGTAATTATTACGACCCCAAGTGAGAATGGTATCATCTTCAAGCCATAAGAGAATGTTAGTCCACCCGCTTAGTAACTTTTTAACCCTCTGTGCTACATTAATATCAATTTTCTGCGGTTCAAATATACTTCGAATCCATATATTATGTTTAATAGTATCACATTTTTGAAGTAACTGACCATGTTTATTATCACCCCACACATATAGAGCATTTTCTTCAGTAGACCAAGCAACTGTATGATTTTGTCCACATGCTATATGAGATATTTTACCTATACCAGAAACTTTTTGGAATCTATCTAAAAATAATATTTCTTTCCCTAGACCCAATTGACCATGTTTACCATTTCCTGTTACCCACACTTCACCTTTAGAATTAATAATGGCTGTGTGTCTCAAACCCATGGAAACAGCTTTTGCATTTACCTGTAATCTGATAGGTTTCTGTATTTCTGAGAACTGTGATTTAGGCAATCCCAGCTGTCCATTATTGTTAGAACCCCACACAAAAAGAAAGTTATCATCTGTAACTGCACAACTGAAATCCCACCCTGTTGCTATATTTGTGAAGGTGATACCACTTAAGCCCCACACTCTCTGAAAATTTTCAACTGCCTTGATGTTTTTATCTGATATGGCTAATTGTAAATTTAAGTTCCATCCACATGAATATAGTTTACCATCGCCATCTAAGAGTAGAGAGTGGCCGCCACCACATGAAATTTGTTTAATTGTATTACAGAATTGAGATAGAGGTACCACTGTTGGTTTCTCAACTTGTTCACTTATAAAATCCAAGCCTAGTTGGCCATGTGAGTTTGCGCCCTGAAATTACATCATTATAGTTAATGCAGTAGTGTTAAAACGCGTGACATATAATGACTGTTGATTATTTACCCATGCCCACAACTTCATGATTAAACGAAGTTTTCCTGAACCTGAGGTTAATATTTATATTTTATCATTGTTTTCATAATAAAGTGAAAATAATATCATATTGAAACACCTTTTGACGAAGTGTAGTTGATTTACTGAAATACTTTTTTTTGTATATACAAAATAAAGTATAAGTTAAAAATCAAGTAGAATTTGTTTTAAATTTTATTTTTAGCTCGATTGAGTGACAGTGACAATATAGCAGCTGCGACATTGACATTGGATTAGGTGTATTCTGCAATATGCTATGGTGCACTAAGTATCTGTCAACATTCGGATCATAAATCCGATTTTCAAAACTTTTTTTATTTGAATTGACTAGGTGGTCCTATATTTTTTTATGAAAATTGGGCCGATTTATTTTGTATATCAAAATAAATGAAAAATTTATTCGAGAATTTTCGCTCTTAAAGCGTTTAAAGTAATTTTTGTCTTTTTATATTTGTAGACAAGGTGTTGTTTGCGGTTTTAATTGCAATTTTAAGAGTTTGTCGAAAGGTTTTTTATTTTTCTTGGCTTCTTGCATCTATACCAATACAACTGTATTAAAGCTGCTTGTAATAACACGCAGTATTTATTTTGGGAAGTGCATACAAGCTAGGGTTGTTGCGAATATCAACATCAGCATCCGCGGATTATCAGCATTCTTTTTATATCAGTGGCAGCATCAGCATGAGCAACAATCGATGTTGATATTTCTCGAACAAAAGTCATAATATGTTCGTTGAAGGCCAAAATTTTTGATACATAAATTGTCGTAAAATAAATTCCAATATTAAAAGTATGTTTAAGCAACTGTAATCAGCTCAACATAAATGACCATTTATTTTTGAGAGGTTGGAGTGCAAACAATTTATTTTGTGTATATTTTGTGAAAAATCTTGAACCGATGCACAGTATAGTATTTTGTTAACTCGTTGAGCGTAAAAAACTGGGCGGTTTATTGGTTAATGATATATGCAAATAAATATGCACAAAAAGTAATGACGTTTAATACACTTATATCACTTAATAACGCTAACTGAATTTCATTGTTTTATTTGCCATATAGTTTTAAATAAATATAAAATAATCTATATAACTAATATCAATATATACGTTTAAATGTTTTTTACTGAATTACACAAAAGTGTACTAATGGCTTTGGATGAAATTTGGCATACATTGAGGTAGATAACACACCGAATCTGCGTCGTTTTGCCGTACCAGGAATTCAGATTAGAAATCCGTGACGCCAGTGCACAAAGACGGTATTTTGTATTCAGAATTTATATGATTAGTACGTTCTGAGACGACAAATAGATTATTACTGTATCTTTTTTCTGGCATTGAACTAGAAAAGGAAGGATTATCATGAAAACGTACACCCGCTAAATACTCGACGATTAAGTGACAGGTAATTCTATGGGTTTTGGTAGGCGCAGAAGGTTACAACTATTTAATAATGCTAACTTACATATTAAATATTTACAATGATATTTACAGAGAGCGTTACACAAAGCACCCTACTCAATCTCCGTTTCAAATCTTTCTGGCGTGCCACGCTGCAGATTGCGGAGCAGACTCGCCAAGTCAGAAAGCGAGGGCGAAGTTATGCGTTCCGATATATGCTACACCATCTCCCTACGGAGAAAAAGAACTCTTGACCCAAAATACAGGTCAAAAGGAGTTTTAAACCAAACTAACGACCAGAACGGGCGATCAGTAATTTTCTTGGAGGCATGCGACATAATTTGATTATTGGGCACTACATGTGGAAGCTGAAAAGGAGTAGGCTGAGCGGAAGTCGCATGGCCGTCCGGAGCAGATACTGGTGTCCGATTGGCTGACGTAGTAGGCGTACGATGACCGTTCTTTATGTAATATGCCGGTTTTACGCGGTCTAAGCTGACAGAGAGGTTCTTACTGCCAATCATAATGGTAAATATTTTGTCATTCCTATTAATGACCTTAAATGGGCCCTTGTAGGGCGGTGTTAGGGCCGTTAATCTCATAAAAATATGTGAGATGATGCCGTGAGTTCCTTAAACACGAACGTGGAACGATGCACGTGGTATGATGCGGCGATAGGTCACAATCGAGCCAAGCTGCTAGCGTCCTCGACGTAATCAGTTGGCGGAGGGGCGACAATAAACTCACCGGGTAGGCACAGGTGTTCCCCGTACACTAGTTAGGGCGGGAGAGGTTTGCAAATCCTTCTGCCAGGTTGTTTGATGACACATAAGGGGAGCTTTAAGTTGTCAGTACATTCGTTTGACCATGCCGTTTGCGCAGGGACGGTAACTCGTTCTACGAATTCGTTTAGCAGAACAGTGGTTCATGAAAGCGCGGAAAAGCGCTGCTGCAAATTGGCGGCCCTGTTCAGTTGTTAGTTGGGAAGGTATCTAAAACCGGGCTACCCATTCCCTGAAAAACGTTTCAACAACTTCTTCCGCCGTTATACCTATCATAGGCCAGGTCTCCGGCCACGTTGGGAAACGGTCAACAGCTGTAAGGCAACATTGAAAGCCATTTCTATGCGGAAGTGGACTCTATCTGTTGTGCTTATGGATTATATCTAGATGGATATGACGAAAACGTTTGGTAAGACAGCTGAAATGACTAAGAGGGGTCACTGTGTGTCGGGTCCCCTTGCTTCTTTGGCAGGAGATACAGGAACGAGCCCAATTCCGACAGTCTTTTTGTATAACGCGCTATACAAATCTATCAGACACCAGTTTCGCGAAGCCTCGAGATCCAGGATGGCTAAGCTTGTGTAGCTTTTCAAAAATTGCTCAGCGAAGTCTATCGGATTTTAACTTCTCAACTTCCTGATACATAGCTTGTTCTTGGGCTAGTGTTGCACAACTTTTCTCAATGCTGATAGTCTCGATACGAAACACGGCATCTGCCATAACATTATCTTTACCTTGGACGTTCACAATGTTAGTTATAAACTGCGATATTAATGACAACCGGTTTAATTGTACTGGAGGCAAGTTTCACGTCACTGCGTTAATGGTTTATGGTCAATGTAAATCGTTACATATCGAGCTTCTATAATATATCTAAAGTGCTGGACAGCTTCATATACTGCTAGTAGTTCCCTGTAGTATGTAGGTGAAATATAGTGCCGAGCAGTTCGCTTCTTACTAAATAAAGCTAGAGGATGCCAGTGATCGTCAACATGTTGTTGTAAGCACGCGCCTACATGACTGGACGAAGCATCTGTAAATAAACCTACCTTTGTATTAGGTACCGGGTGGCATAGGGTTGTAGCGTCAGTAAGATGATCTTTGCATCGCTCAAATGCAAGCGCTGATTAAGGAGTCCATAGTACCGGTTTGGGGCCTTTAAGTTACGTTGAGGTTAAAACGTTGTTAAGAGGGGCCTAAAATTCGATAGCATTTGGGAGTAAATGGCGGTACAAGTTTACCATTCCTAAAAATCTGGGAAGGCTTTCAACCGTTTCGGTAAGGGAAAATTTCGCAGTGCTGATAGTCGTCATGGAGGTGGGTGGGTAAATCCGATAACCTAAGAACTGACTCCTTCGGCTCCAAAAACGCTTTTAGCCGAGTTGATAACTACACCATATTTAGAGGCTCTAAGAGGATATTCTGATTCTCTGGGTGTCCCTTGGTGGAAAGAGAGAAAATTGGGATGTCGTCAACGTACTGCTATAAGGATCTGAGCAGGAGCCTTTTTTTTAAAAAAAAAACTATTTTTCACTTAAGACTTTATTTAATATTGAGATAGAGATATATATAGAACAAGAACAATATAAGACTTGATTACGACTCGGAGGAGGATTACTGACTGACTGCTCACTGGCTAAGGTACAATAATCTTAGGACAACTAATATGCTGACATAGCCCTCTCTATAATATGCGGGTTGCATCAGCTATAAATACACAC
>JAOCPS010743701.1:0-10416 GCA_025505425.1 Graphium colonna | reverse complement strand
TAGCTTGCCTGTTGTCTGCGGTCACTACCCGGTTATGGCAGCACGATGATCTTGCCGACTTTCCACAGTGATGGATATCAGGCCATGTGCATAATTTTGAAACGTTGAAAAGATGGCAAAGCGACACGGCCCCTCTTTTGGGAAGCTGTATGATGGCGATGTTGCTAATTCCATTCAGTCCCGGTGATTTGCGCAGGCGCAGGTGATTTATCGCCTTGTTTCAGCCGGCGAAATGAATACATCTACCGGCAGCTGAAGCACCGGTTCCAACATGAATTTCTGTACGCGCCCTTCCACTACTAGATGGAAAGCCGTGGTGCTTGGTGCTGGTGTATTCGATATGAATTGAGTCCTGCTGAGCGAACTGCATAACGATGCCCTATATACACATAGTGCAACGTACATAGTGCACCGCAGTCAAAACTCTGGCAAAAACATTTAAATTCAAAATAGGATATTTATCATTAGCCTGGAGTAAAATGAGATAAAAATCACATCTGTCTGAAACAATAATAGTAAAAAATATAGTCAGTCGCATTAATAATGAGTATACAGTTTCCGTACGAATAAAAATTGTACATGCAAAATTGTTTCAAGCTTTTTAATAGGTTTTATTCTACCAACAGCATAACGCTGCAGTTTCTGCAATTTTCTTAAGTATGAATGTTTATTCAACTCTGCACAACCATTTTTTATGAAATCGTAATAATATCGCTAAAATGGAACACAAATACTCCTCGCTGCTAAAGACAGTGATCTCTGTTCGACATATTAGTCGCATACAGGTCTCAACTTATTAATCGGGTGACGTTTGTGGCTGCGATGAGAGTGTTTTGTTTTGACTCTGTGAGAAAAGATACATCAGCACTAAGTATTTCTCAATACGTAGTTAGAAATAATATTGTATATTTATGATTATACATTTGATCACATCTTTATTTGAACGTTTAGTTTTGATTAGTTTGAAATTTCCGAATATGGACAGCCCGTAGGCTTTAAATATGAACATGTATTCCATTTTTGAATACCAAATTTTTTAATCTTCTTGGAGAATACCACACTAAGGGCAAATATTTTCTGAATCACACTAAGTGCAATTATGCTTGAGGCCCATGGTGGTTGCGGATATGTGATATTTGCAAGTCAATTGAGAAACTTTTTAAAATTGGCCAAAGTTTCTGTAGTATCTCATTAAAGGTTTATTATTTGTAGTTTTATAATAGTGTATATTTGGGTATCTGTACCATAATTGGATACTTTTATGTTGATTTTATTCTTGTGAAATTTTTTGAAATTTAAAATAGTATATGTAAAACAAGACTGTCGATAATTTAAATAAATTATTTTCAATATTTTTTCTGTAACACAAAAACAAAGTAGCGTTTCAAATTTGGTTACTTTAACCCACTAATTAAAAGGACTCAAAAGTATATTTTACTTCATCTCGCATTTAACATACATACACAATTTCTAGAAAAACCAAATTCCGATATCTTTTCTGGTAAAATAAAAGAACAGTCAGGTACGCCTAAGCAAAAATATTCATGATTTTTTAAAGATAATGACGTGCGTTCATCCACGAAGTGCTAGAGCGCGGGATGAAATATGGGCATTTCACCGAAGACCCAAGACCAGAATTAGCCCTAAAAAGACAGAGGAATTAGATACACTTGTTATTTAATTATTTAACCATAGATTAAACTCTTGCCTTTTTACGTTTGGGAGTGCCATACAGGCAGGTTCCAAAAAGTAGATATTGTTTTATTCAAAGATAACTCAAGGTTCAAATTGAACTGATACACTTAAATGCCTTTGTGTACCTAAAATAACCAGATGCTTACGTAATCTGGAAGATACCACCACACGATCGTTATCAAGTAAAAAGGATAACCAGATGCGGACGCCCAAACAAAGTAGCCTATGACTATGACTTGCACGTAAACCAAGCCAATGTATAAATTAGGATTTCATGTAGGTGCTAGATATTTATACCGTAATACCTGAACCAATTGAAGTGCAGTCTTAAACTTGCGATTCAATAAAAGATCAGCAGGAAAATATACAGATATAAAGGTAATCAACACAATTTGACTATTTTTCTTTATACGTGTTTTGCCGCTGCCCATGCCGAATGGAATTGCGGAGGGGCAGGCTAAGCCGGACTTGGACATTTATCCCAGGTGTGCTATAGACCTATCAAATGTGTCCGTTGAACAAGCGCGTACAATGGTTCGAACTGTTTCCTGCCCAAGACAGGGCAACCCAAATGCGCAAATTGGGGAAAGGGCTAACGACCGGCGATGCCACACCTATATCAGTGAAGCACGAAGGCACAGCTTCCCTCTCCGAGTACCACTCCCGGTACCACCAACTAATGAAGACGGATGGCAAGTAGTGGGACAGTGACAAATTTATTCGCAGGATGCGAATGAGCTTCCACCCCATCTACCTAAAGACAGGGACCGTAACAGCTCCAGGCAACCCAACCTACAACGCTATAACCTCCGGTGAACCCTCCCACTGAGAGAGGTGCGGCGGCGGGGGCTACTAAAAAATCAAAAACCAAAAAGAATTACAAAAATAATAAGAAAAAGTTCAACGCGGGCGTCGAGCACGACGTCGCAGCAGCGGGGCGCAGCATCACCAGCATGGCAGTGAAGATCAGATGCTAGAATTGAACAGGTATAAGCGCAACGTAATCCAACCAAGCACGCGCCCGGACATTAGGATGCCGCAAATAGGCGCGACGACCGTAGTAAACAACATAGCGGGAGCGCGGCCTCCATCTGCACCGCTTGCACCGGTTGCACCGATTCCCCCTCCTGCTCCCCCTTACCGCGCCCCCACCCGTGTCAGGGTTCTCGCCACGTGAACTTACAGGGAGCATCGTCATCAAGTAACCCCAATGGCTCAGCGGCCGACTTTGCTGAATTGTTGCAACGGTTCGTGTAAGGGACTATAGGGTTACTTTCCAACATCTTAGCCGCAATTGCGGGCGGTGAAGATGCTGTGAGCGCGATCACCTTATATTTGGTCTTTACGAGCGCGGTCAGAATACTGTATTGGAAACCCGGCGGTGCGGGTTCAAAAACGGTCCAACTCCGCACTCTCGAACAACTGTATGACATTTTTGTCATCCTCTTTGGTTAGACAAAATTACGCCTGGGATTTATTTTTCGGGTTCCTAATTTTTTTCGTGTATCGGTGTGACGAAGTCTCGCCGCAAAACATAGCCTTAAGAGGAACCACAGTTATTGTTAGGCGAGACTTGATTCATGAAGAATTAGGAATGCCTCAATACAAAACGCTCCGATCAAATGGCATTAGCTTTAAGCTCGGCGGGAAGGAGACTCGAACCTTTGCCGCCTATAACCCTCTGGGCTTAACTATAAATAAAGAAGATATTCACACCATCTTTGATGGTAGCACGCCCGCGTTGATTGCCAGGGATCTTAATACGAAGCATCTGGTATGGGGTTCGAACGAATGCGGATCTCTGGAGATACGATGTAGTCGGCCCTTATGGGTCTACACATTACAAGAGTGGAGAGACCAATTGGGGTCTCCCCACTCTTTCAACGTGCTTGACATCGTGCTTAAGCATAATTTAGACATACCGATTAAATTGGAGGTGCTTTACGACGTTGACACGCAACATCTTCCCGTCCTTGTCGCTTTTAATTTGTCCGCCGCGGGAGCCATTCCAAGGCCCCCCGTATTATAACAAATTGGTCTAAATTCGTAACCTCCTAACAGGGGATTACACTCGGTGAGCCGATTACCGCCCTGGAGTATGTCAAAAGCGCAGCTGAAAGACTTTGCCAGCGTATTACGGAGACAAAGAATGCTGCGACTAAGACGGTTGCTGTTAACCTCCGCTAGGATGATGTTTTGCCTTTGCACATAAGAAAGATGTGCCTACGCAATCTCTGGAATCGAACCAGATGCCCAAGTCTTGAACGCGAACTAAACTCCCTGGCCGAGCAATTGTCGGATCACCTGCATACCTATCGCGGCGATTCTTGGTTACGCAGAATCGACGAAGCGGGCGATCGTCCAACTTCACTTACACAGTTGAGCCGGCAACTTACTCGCACTAAGATACCCCTTTGTCCTATTCTCGATGATCAGCGTTGTAATGCGCCTTTCAAACGCGCCGATTTTTGCCAAGCACTTGGAGGATCAATTTAAACCGAACATTCTAATTTAAGTATTACCGAAAATCATGGGACCGTCGAGCGCCGCGTACAAGATTTCCTGTCAAAACCATAGCCCGACTTAAGGGAGGCGGCATTTATGTCACCTGCTCACGTTAGGGGCCATTTATGACAAGATTTCGAATCTAGCGTTAAAGCAGCTTCCTTGAAGAGCAATAGTTGCGTTAATGCAACTATTTAATGGGAATCTTCGCACGGGTTTCTTTCCCGATAAGCGGGAAACCGGCAAAATCTTTATGCTAGCGAAACCGATGAAAGATAGACGACTCGCAACTAGCTATCGACCGATTACGCTATTATCGGACATAGCGAAGCTTTTCGTACGTCTGTTTCTTTACAGAATCTGGACACTCTACAACGACCCAACTAACCCGAGTTTTGCACCATCTCGCTTTCGAGAAAAACACAGGACGCATAACGGTCGGAGTCTTCCTCGATATCGAGAAGGCTTTTTACCGGGTGTGGCACGAGGGACCGTTGTGAAAGTTGTTAGAGCACAGAACAATACCGCGCCTATGCGTGGTTAGTGGCGTCCTTTTTCCGCGGATGTAACTTCTATGTCGATGTCGATAACGCGGTTTTGGGAACAAAAAAAGTATTCTAGCCGGAGTCGCGCAGGAAAGCTGCATTTCACCGATTCTGTACGTGGTCTACACCAACGACCTCCCAACCCTGGAAGGTCGCCTCAGGAAAGGGGAAAGAGGATTAGAGCTCGATCTCTTTGCTGATGATAGTGCGTACTTTACGTCCTCTCGTTAAGGTCGACATACCTCGCCGTAACATGCCAGTTCTGCTGAACCTGTTACCCACCTGGTTGAAGGAATGGAAGTGTCGCTGTCAATGTCGGTAAGACAGTGGCCTTCATCACCACCAGGTACTAATTTCGTTTTTTCGTTTACAGTAATTTACGTGGGAGCGCCGTAGAGTAGTCGGCCACGGCCAAATACCTCGGGTGTACGATAGATCGCACGCTGAACCTTGTCGCTAATGTGGATCATTTGCCCTGAGGCTCGAAGCCTTCACCGCCCGGAGGCGCAAAGATGTTCCCTGTAAGTAAGTTAGCAAATTACAAACTGATTTTCAAAATTCTTTTCTTGTCTTGAAATTACATTATTTCAGTATACAAATTATTTTAATATAATTTTGATGGAAATTTGATCAAATAGTTTTGGTTCTAAAATTAAAATAGCAGAAAAAATTGTTTAACGAATGTTAATTTCTAACATGTTTGAAGAAGTATTCGCTTTTTTCCGTGACAATGATTATGTCCACTTGCTTTGGCCGTCTTTAAGTTTTTTTTCACATTACATCGATCTGAAATTTTGCGTACTACGTCCAGTGACAACACAATAATGAGTACGGAAAATTCCGGTGAACCAGACAGTCTCCGTAGAAAAAAATCTTCCATAGTTAATAGTTAAACTTTAATTTTAGGAACGTTTTCATTTTTAAAACGTCAGCTTAATTTAAACCATAATATGACACTGAAGCCAGGACCGTCCATGCAGAAGAAATCTCCTCAACACTTAATGACATAAAGTTGAAACCTGAAATTATATTTAAAATTAAGTAATCACGACTAAGTTATAAAGTCCTCCTGATCGAATTACGGCTACGGCGGCCAATCTAATCTGATATTAGCCAACTGCACAGGAGATATTATAGTGCACATGTGTACATGCACACGCAGGTGCACTCTCCGTTCCTTTACTCTCATAGCTCGATGGAACGGATATCCGACACAACCGGAGAGAAATCAGGCGCAGGACCAACTTTTTACATGCCCATCCGACGCATGGATCATCTTTCTTTTCAGGCAATCGAGTGATCAGCCCGCATATACCACGTGGGGAACTCCATTGTAATAGAAAAGTTACAATAACAAATGATTTTTAACATATATCTCAGATAAGATCGATATTAGAAAAGTTGGATCAATTTGGTCCCTGTCCTCCGAAGCTGAAATCCTCTCGCTAATTTCTCCAGAAGTGTGCTTAACGGATTCAAGGACGTTTAAACCTTGAAAGGATCAATTATTCGCCCTGAAAGATTCCACTATATATCCTTAATCGGTCTTTCGCAAGCGTCATTCGCTGACCCAAAGAGCAAAGGACCAAACATGGAACAGGAAATCTCTCAAAAAATATAAAAAAAATATATTCTATATTTTCTTTATCTTTATTCTGCTACTTGTTTTACATGCAGTATAAAAATCTAGACACGCGGTATTGTCTACAGCCGAGTTCAAGTAACAGGACTGGCGACCAGCACCGTGTGTAATATTACACGAACTATTTGGAATCACTTTTGATCCTCTCTTAACTCAAAAACGATTTCACATAAACGTGTCAAATTTATCTCTTATGATGAGACTTACACAAACATAATATAATAAAATTTCATAAACACATCTCAAACAGTTATCTAGATATTAAGGTCCAAATTTTGTCATTTTTATTACTGACTCACCTATAGATTTAAACTACAATCAAGTTCCAGATGACCTAAACAGTTCAAATTTGGCATGCAGATACATAGGTGAATACAAAGGAATAAATCAGAAATTGGTATTTTTTTATCATTTGAATATAATTTTTCACTTATTTGATTCTATTAGAAACATTTAACTCATACTTAGTGCTTGTAACTGTAATAGATGTAAGAAACAGCCATCATCATGTAAAACTTATGACATCAACGCAGCGCTAGGCGACGCATGGTAGGCGTCTCGACGTAAGGTGTCGCGGCACACTTCTCTTCGTAGGTTAAATGACAATTGCCGACCACTCTTTGCAATTGGTACTTAATCGTTTGCCCCCCAAAGGTGAACAACTAACTACCATCTCATTCACCTCCTACAAACATCCCGGGTTGCTGTAGTGAAAACGGCAACAGGCATTGTTCGAAGAGCCTTTAGCAGAATCTGCCCACTTGCTGCGGCCGATGAGTCTTCTTGAAGGGCATTGTTTCAACACCGGGGGCATGTCTAGAAGTTTATAATAAGAAATAATCGTTTTCTTATAAAAACTACCTCTTCAAATATTATCGTGCAATTTGAGTGAAAATTTATTAAGTTCGAATATTAGCCACGACGAATATCTCGTAGACTATCGTACTGTTAATTCCAACCCTGATGTTTTTATTCGCATAGCATGTATGCAGTAAGCAAAAAGAAACATTATTATTTGAAACAAAGAGCAATCCCGATTTACAATTATTATTTCGAAACTCAATAATTACTATCCAACTAACATAGATGGTAAAACTTATTATAATATGGCATTAAAAGTAACATCAAAATGTTATTCAATGGATGTACAGTAATGATCCATATGTAAATTTATACCAGTGTTCTTTCGAAACATATCTTCTCCATGATTTTGATTTTAAAAACAAATTACGAATCCGATTTTTATAACTTTTTTGTAGGACCAATGTGGAAGTGTACCCTTCTATCAGATAAAAAAAAATATATTTTTCAAATCAGTTCATAATTTACCGAGATATGTACGAACATTTATAAATTTTCTTATTTTTATTTTAAAAAAAGTTATTATCCTATTTTTTTAATTTATGGGACTATCTCAAAAAATGCTCTAACATATAAATAAAAATAAATATTTAAATAGCGAGCGAAAATACATAAAATCTATTTTGATATTTTTATTCAAAAGAAAAAACAGTTAAACAAAATTTCTGGAACATTTATATCATATGGGAACATTCCGGAAGAATACCCTACAATATAAAAGACGAATTTTTTAAATCGGTTGATAAATGGCGGAGATATGCGCGAAAGTTCAAAAAAAAACATATACACATTCGTATTCGTATTCTTTCCTCCTTTTTTGTAGTCGGTTAATAAAATAAAATTAATACAATGTTGTAAAAATAATAATAAATCGCAAACTCTAAACATAAAATACAAAGATTATTTTATTAAAGAAACGGACTGTGCCATCTGTTCAGGTATGTATAGATCGAAATTGCACCTGGAAAGATCATGAAGAACATGATTGCAAAAAACTTCGAAAAATTACATTTACTTTGAGAGGACTCAGCAAAATATCAACCAAAAATACAGCTATTATACATTATCGTGCCTACGTATCATCTTTGCAGTAATAATTTCTGCTATACTTATGACGACATTAAATTTTTAATTTAAAATTTTTGTATCTCGTTACAACTGATTCATAAAGCAGTTTCATTAATTAAAAAGCTACTCATTTCTGAAATCTGTATAGTAGTTATTTCGTTCCAGTCTCATTTCTTGTATGTAGTTTTAATCAATATAAAACAGAAAACTAAATATTTATGTGTAGTAAATGTAACGAGGCAGTCTGTACTAATAAAGCCTACCAAATAAAAAAAGTACAGTAAAATAATAATTTGGTTATTGTTATTAAATAGGGTATGGTCACATTCTAAATTTAATTGGCTAATAGGTGACTAACATATAACATATTTACCGGTTATACGGTTTAATATTCAGGTGTAATATTGTCTAATGTGCTCATACACAATTGGGTTTAATTCTAAAATATTATAACATGGGATTTAATTGTCCATGGTTTAATTTCACCGTTCACTCTTATAATGCGGTAAACTCTATTCAACTGTCTCTCTTCATTCCTGCTAAAGAAATATATCAAAAAAATACGTAATAGATTAAAAAAAACCAGTAATAAAATAAATTCAAGTTTTAGTGCAAGCTAAGCTCCCACAAAATATACTAATTTCCGTTCTTTTTTTCATTTTTATATATTAGGACAAACCAGTTCTTATACTCGAATATTGTGCTTTAATATAAAGATACTTCGATGTAACCTTTCGTAAGAATGCATCGTTACGTTAATATGCACCGGTGAATCGTTCTACCAGGCTGAAGATATCAGAAAATGACATCACAAAATATTTAAAATGTCATATTTCCTTGATGCATTTAATAACAAGTGACTAAGTCAGTGATTACGATACATTATGTAAGGTATAAAAATAATACCGTTTTCTTTCAAAACATAAACAATTTTTGAATAGAACTACAAATTAAATACATATACATACACGTAATTTTTAGTCCATACTAAAACTATTCTATAGAGCAGCTATTGTTTTAGTTATTAATATCTAAATTTTATTAAAGATATGTTGTTTTCATCATTATGTCCTTTCCTGTCAAAAAATATTAAATCCAGTTTTACAATTCGAAATCAGCTTTTCTTATTTTGTTATTTATAATCTCATTATTCCATGATTCACCGATAGTCCCGATCAAATTTATACGTTCGTTGTACGTTTCACAAAGTGATGTCATTAACAAAGTTGGAGCACAAAAACAAGCGCTGAGCCATGTAATAAGAAGATTATGTTTCATTTTCATCAACACAAACTTTCAGCATGCAAAATTCTTACTCCTGACTGAAAATAGCATTTGTGTTTTTTTATTATATTATATTTTGAGCTGATTTAGAAAACATACATAAAGTTGCATAATAACAGACAAGTTAAAACAGACAATGCTCTTGTAACTTCTAGTGTTGCATTGTCTCACGAACTTCCATGGGTAAGCGGTCCGACTTTCAGGTGAGTTGCTTGCGTGTTTGCCTTTCTCCATTAACAAGAAACAAAAAAGTAATTTGTTTAAAAAAGTTATAAAATAAAAAGGTTAATACAATTTGAATAATTTTTTATTATAACGGAGTTAAATATTTTGAACACTTTTTTTCTAATTTCATTCCCTATTTGTCTGAATACTTACAAACTAAATAGTATATTTTGTTTCTTTTGAGTTTTTACATGATGCATTGAAGTTTAAATAAAACCACTTACTACATCTAAACCAGTAAAACAAGTTGAAGAAAGAATTTCATAATGAAACACAATATAATATGATGTAATACGGCATTTGTACGCTATGGAAATACTGATATAAAAAATCATATCATTACTGTAATGTATCGCTCTTTACTCTCGACAGAGATTAATTTTTATATAAAAATTAATACGAATAAGACCATAAATAAAATAACCACCATAACAATGTACAACAAAAACATTGTACCGTAAACACGCTCGCTTCTTTAGGATATGAATTTTCCATACGATTGAGCATTTTAATTGCAAAACGTTCTCGCGATACTTTATTTGTTTTTATAATACTGACGAGATAATTGATCCGATTAAAATCTAGCTCACT
>JAOCPS010743591.1:0-10416 GCA_025505425.1 Graphium colonna | reverse complement strand
TAATCAAACTACGGTACATGATCTTTTTATGTAATTTTTTATGTAATTTTAGTCATTATTGTCAAATCACTTGAGATATTGGATATTTATGTGTAAATGTGATGTGTTAAAATGGCATGGTACTGTGTAGAATGATATTCTTGGATTGTTTATGTTTCTAAAGTATAATATACAATAATATTAGCTGCTCACATTTCTCCTTTATATAAATTTTATTTGTACCTAATATCATCTGTTCGATATTTTTAAAAAGGAGTACAATTTTTTTCCCATATTAATATCATAATTAAAGCCGAATTATGAAATTTATCAAAGTTACATTTAATAACTATTGTTGAACACCGATTGGTAAATGAGAAAACCATTAATTGTCGTGTCACCCTGCAAATTTAGGTTTTATTACTTTCTTATTTAATCCTATTTATAAAATGTTAGCCATATCATATGATTAATTAATTAGACTTTTTATAAAAACACCTCAGAGAATAATAGCATACTTTTATTTAATTAAAATACTTCTCAAGTCTAATCGATAAAAGTTATTGATTAGACTTGAAAAGTAGCGGGTTGCAGGAGCGTTGCCGACGTTTGAGGCTCTTCTTCGATCTATTTTAAGAGGTAATAAAAACAAATTATAAAAAAGAAATCAAAGATACTAGACAGACAGACTTGACACAAAGTGATCCTATAAGTATTCCGTTTTTTCCTTTAGCGGTACAGAACACTAAAAATGTCGAAAAAATTACAAAATCTGCATTAACGCTGGCCTATAGATAAGACGATAAATAAATAGTGCAGCTTCAAAATAAGCGTTATTAAAGTGACAGAGGCAATCTTGATAATTGTCTCTATTAAGCCAAGACACCTACTATCTAGAAGTTGCAACATTAAACATTTCATACACACATCGGCCGACATGAGGGTGGGTCGTTGGTGTCAAGATACCATATCACTGACATTACACAATACATTTAAAATTGCAAATCTCAAAACGCAGTTAAAAAAAAGACGGTTTAATAACACTTGTTTTAGTCAAAATTAAGTTATATATCGCTACTTGCCGCCATCATATATTTGGAATGACAACCAATTGCTACAATATTATTATATTTAATACTTAAATATGTATAATCATATTTTTATCTAAACTTTATGTTATTTTGCTTTGTGTTGTTTTAAATAAATCTAGCATACGTTATAGGATGTATTAGATATCTTAATCCTCAGAAAAAGTGATTAGAATGGTATACTATGTAACTTTTATATAAATATTTTTACCATTAATTTGTTATTGAATACTTTACCTTAATGATATTAAAATTAATTTATCCATAAACACGCACCCGAATAATGTTTATTAGCGAAGGTGTGACATATTTACTGAAGCCATTAAATGTTAACACGGTGAAGCGAATTTATTTATTTATGTAATCAACAGCGCAATTATCAGAATGTATTGAGATTAATCTGCGCTACTTAACCCGGTGATAGTTAAAATTAAATATTTCTAGACCCTTGTAATATAACGTAAAATAAAAATATTATTTGATAGAGTTAGGTTAACACTAAATAATTGAAAATAAGACTCTATTTTATTTTTCACCCGAAGTATCTGTTAGACTGTTTTGAAAAACTTGTTAAAAACCAATCTTGGGTAGAGTTGTCATTTGACATCAAGTGAACCGTACCTGGCTGTATGGACTAAAGTCCGTTGCCTTTCCCATCAGGGATAAATTAATATTATCGTCATCAAGCGAACCGTTTGCTTGTTAGTCATTATTTCAACTCAATACAAAACTAATTTCGTGTATAAATATTTGCAGGCAAAACTTTTTCAATATTTTTTTTATTATAAATTACTACATAAGACTATCTCAAAACAATATATAAATATTTTAAAATTAAATTTGTTCGTAAATGTCAAAATAAGAACTTTTTATTTAATGGACATGAAAATATTACGATGCTAAATAATTTTTGTGCAACCGTGTAAAAAGGCAAAACTAAATGGAAAATCATCAGTTCAGAAATAAGATGTAGTGGGAAGAATACTGCTACGTGTAGTTTCGTTTTTATATGGGCTGCAGTGTTGTAATATAGAGCCTCTAACGCATTGGTCCTCAAAATGGGCGCTAGCGCCACCTGGGGGCACTGAGGAAATTTAGGTGGGCGCTAAATCTCTTGCATTTATTCGAGACTGTGGTTTGAATATGAAAATAAATAAGGGCTTTAGCGCTCTTTCAGATGATATTGTTATTTTAGAAGGTTATAAATTATTAGGGGGAGTGCTAAATATTTTTTTTTCTAAAAAGGCGTCGGAGGACACAAAGTTTGGAAGCCACTGCACTAGCGCATCTAAATCTAAATAATAAATAGGCTTACGTTCCGACATAAAGTACACGAATGTCGCCAGCGTAGGCTCATTCGACGAATGTTAATGCTTTTCTACGTATATTTATTACTTATAATGAACATAAATTTCAGTTAATGACGTAAAGTGCGTTAGGCCGAATGCCTCCACGCGGTGTTCGTATCAAGATTGTAATGTCAAATTGTTGGGAGCGGATGATTCATAAGTAAGATTTGTTATGGGTACGCTTGTAAGCTGTTTACAAGAATTTATCAGTTTAAATGAAGTGACATTTATTGCATTTATTTATGGACTGTTGTTTGTTTATATGTAACTAGTATATGACAACGAGCTTACATATTGTCTCGTTTATATATCTTTAAGTCGACTTGCTACGGCTTACTGCACTCATTTGACTGCACACTTCACCTAGTTGAGTTTGTTTTTTGCTCTTTAGATGCACTTTGACGGACGCCATGTATACATAATATATATATAATATTTTTATGCTTATTGTAATGCAACATAAAATGGGTTTTCTTAAAATCTAGATTGAATTGTTGACAATCAAGAGTATGAGACGGTATTATTATTTTTTTTATGTAAAGCAAGACAAACGAGCACACGGTTCACCTGATGGTTAGCGATCGCGTCGCCCATAGACAAACGCAATATCCGGAGAGTTACGCGTTCGTTGTCAACCTGGGACATCGAATATAATAGGTTTATTGGATAGGATGGGGTCGGGATTAAGGATTTGGATAGAAATAGGAAAAGAAAAGGGTAAACGTGGCCATCCGGCATCCACAAAAGTAATGCATATTTTATTTTATGCTGACTTTATAAAGGGAAGTGGTACTTCCCAGAGCGAGCACGGCCGTAGAAGTGCAGCAAAAGCTGTTAAACGTTGTTATGCTCTACCACCTCATAAATTATTATAATGTAATTAATATTTTTTAGTAATTAGTAATATGATTAAGATTACTTGCTAAAATTGTCAGAATTCAAATAAATAACTAATAGGTATCTCATTTTTCTCTTATATTTAATATCAATAAGTAATATATTTTTTAAATAATATATCTTCAAGAAATAATATTTTTTTTGCATATTGAGTAGCACAGACAGGTGGTGACTGTATATGGTGTAATAAATTTAATACGTTACATTTAATACATTATACAAAAACATTTATTGGATAATATCTGGGACCAGTTAAAAAGCGAAATAAAATATAGGCACAGACAATTAATCAAACCATATTCGGACTTAAATCTCTCATTAATTAAGTGTAGTGCCCCGTATTTAAGATACCATTCAATAAATATTGAATACTGCGCTCGTTGCCTCTCCAATGTAATTAATAAAAGCCAGATTTCAAAATTGTATATTATGGAGCCGTCAACGGAGCTGACTTGCGAGGACTTACTTAATCACCAGCAAGAGGGCAATCCACTTATTTAACATAGAAGATATATAAATACTATCCAATAGGCGAAGCACGCTTCATTGTCACAGCCTGATTTAAATGAAGTTCGTGCGAGCGCACAAATGTCGCAATAAATTTGGCGGGAAACGTTCCGAGAGCTTTTATATGCAGCCCAAGTCACGAGCGCTGACTTGGCGCGAACTCACTCGAATTTGTTAGTCAATGTATGATATTGGGACCGTTTGTAAATATCTAATACATTTTTATTATAATAGTGTTTACACAAATTTTAATCGCTCCAAATTTGTTTATTGTGGAATTTTGCCAATTTTATTGGTAACAATCTTAATTATATTAACTTACACAGGATTCACCCATTAAATATACAATCGTTTTAAAATTAACAGAGATATAACATAACTAGTAACTCCCTGCGATTTCAACCGTGTAAAGTTTTCATTAATGCTCCGTTCCTGTTGATCATAGCGTAAAGCTTTGTAGCCTAGAGCATTCTTCGATAAATGAGATATCCAACACTAAAATATTTTTTTAATTCAGACTATTAGTTTAGGGATAAAGTTAATCAAGTTCAACAAAACCAACAAACAAATTGTTCAGCTTAATATTGATATATTATATTGCAATAAAACTTTGGAACATACTGAAAACTATCTATTTATTGAGTCGGTTGGGGACATGTAAGGTTGAACTATGAGAAATAATAATAAATTTTAATATACCACACACAAATTTAAACTAACTTTCCGTTAACGAAAGCGTAGGAACGGTACAAAGTGCACTGGCCGCTTAACAAACAAATGCATTTCTATGCGTTTAAATAAACAGACGCGCGTATGTTATGTATGTAAATGTTAATTTTAAGCAACGGAGCCATCAATAAAGATTTTAGATATGTACCGGATTTGGAGTTTTAAATATAATTCAAAGTCTCTTACAGATTACGTCGGGATTACTTTTCTTAGTAAAAGCTGTTCATATTTATCTTCTAATTAATAGACTTCAAAAAAAAGGAGGTTACGTGGTGGTATTTTTAACCGACGTCAAAAAAAAGAGAAAATAACCAATTTCAAAAATTCTTTTTATACATGATAGAATATTTTTTGTAGATAGATTAGAAAAATTTTCAAAAAATCGGTTCATTAGGTTGGTTTTTTAATAAAAAAATTGAAATAAAAACATTTAGGAACGCAACTTAAGAACTGATTTTAAAAAAAAATATTATTGGTACCCTACTCTTCCACAATGGTCCCACAAAATTTTATTATTTATTTTAATATTTACTTTGGATTAGCAGTTTGTTTTTAAAATTAAAATAACTGACAAGATATGTTTTGAGAGTACACTTTTAAGACGTTTGAAATCGGTGTAATTTTCTGTGTTGCCTATACAAATAATCCTATTAAGTATTTTTCAATTTCTCCGCCAATTATGAACCGATGGAAATATTTCCATAGATCCAAATCAAAACGTTACTTCAGTCCTTCCTTACATATTTACGAACACATTTAGCAAGTGTAAACTGCTTGTATTGGAAGGAAAGATGCCGCGAAGATGTGAACCGCTCTCTCCGCGTCTCCGGTTACTTATTGCGGTTAGTGTTTCAACGAGATTGCAAAGTATTTTCGTGCTACAGATACTGCGGCAAGTATGCCGGCTGCATCCTTCACGTTATTCCCCTTTACTTCAATAAATTTCCAAGAGGCGAATTATAACGTGGACTGGATTTTGCCCGAGCTTTCTTTTCTGATCTGTGTTTGCTTTTACGAAGTAAAATGACAAAATTGAATTAGGTACACGCATACATAATGACACCAAGATAACTTAGGAATATGATTTTAACCTAGAAAACACGCTTTTTTTAATCGTAGGAAAAATCCTTTACGGATCCCCCGCTGCCATGTGGGTTGGCAGTGGCAGTATGTGGGGGTCTTGCCCAGAACGGGGTTACCCACTAAAAAACCCACAGACTATGTTAGTATGCTGGACGTCTATGAAGGTTTCCCGGAACGAATGCCAGCTAATGTTATTTTCTGTTTCTCTGAATACATTTTTTTTTCTTTGCGAAATTCCTAACTAACACTTGGAGTTCGATACCGCAGGTCGGGAGTTCGATTTCCACCCAAAATAAATATTTTTCGTAGGCTTTGCGTCTTAAGCCTTAGAGCTTACAATGAGGAGGGCGTTGTTTAAAAATATAAGAGATAAATATTGAAGGGAAAAGGCATGAAAGCGTCACAAACAAACTTACTCACGCATTTATTATATTAGTTAAGATAGCCAAAATTCATTTATCAATTTTCCGTCTCTTTCTATTAAATTAATATTTAAATTTACTATGGCTAGAGATTATGACGATGTTAATATCTCTAGACTTTCTCTAATGCCGATTATAAATACAGGTAGGGGAAATGTTTTGAAAGCTCTCATAGTAGTCGAGTTCAGTGTAATTTAGGCTGAGACATTTATATCAAGAAGATATTGAGAACAGATAGCTTAAGTCTTAAGAAGTGATAAGATATGTTTGTCTGTTTAATTACTGTTAAAGATTTATTCCTGATTAAGACAAATTATTATCATATTCTTTTTTTTTAACGCTGCCCTCACTATAAGCTCTATTGGCGATCTACGTAAACAAACACCCAGATCCGAAACAATTATCTGTAAAATAATAACTTATTTTCAATTGTACCACTGTTTGGCAAAGGTCTTCTCTAGACAGAGGGTATAGAGCATAGTCCACTACGCTGCCCCAGTGATTGGCGGACTTCACATATCGCATAAATATTATTTCTTAGATATGCAGGTTCCCTCACGATGTTTTCCTACATCGCAGAGCACGTGGCACGTCAGCACTTAAAATTGCAATAAGAAAATTGCCGATTTCATTGGTACCGGCATCGGAGATCGAACTCAGGGTTCCGATCTTCGTCTCGAGTGAAAGGATTGAAGGCAAGCGTTTGGGAACTGATACAGCTCTTTATATAAATTATTTTTAGGCCATGCAAATAATTATTCCGAATAGGAATCGAACCTTCGATCCGCGATGCAGAAGCCAAGCGCTCAGCAACTGCGCCAACCGGTTATCTAAGTAACATATAACTTTAATTCGAAAGATGTTAACATAACCTCACGTTTCGGTAACGTTGTTTGAATGTAATCATGAATTATTTATTAACCGCCTCCAGACCTCGTAGTCGGTTTCAATTGATCTATCGCTAAAATCAATCACTGTGCCTCTATACAGCTGTCAAAATATTCTCAAACGCACCGCTAATTTAACCGTAATTTCTGTCTACATTTTTGAAAGATTTTTGCTGTTGTGTGCGAAAACACTAGTTATAATAAAACCGATACTGAATTAGAATGTATTAAAATTGTTTTGTGCATTGATAATGATTAAACATAAAAACACTTGCTAGTCCCTGCGTGATTTCACCCACGTATTTTTTTTCCTGTTTTTGTAACATTTTTGATTGACTCTTCCCTCCTAATGGTCATAGCATGAGGTTATATAACCTTTCTCGATAAATGGGCTAAAAGCTAAAAAAATATTTCAATTCGGACCAGTAGTTGCTGAAATTAGCGCATTCAACTAAACAAACAATCTCTTCAGTTTTGTAACATAAATATAGATTTAAAATAATCATAAATTCGCTTATGTTCAAAATCAAAAACTCTTAACCATTATTCAAAAGCCTAATATTTGGGTTTTGCCGATTTAATATGATCAATGATTTATCGTACCAAATATATCGATGTTTGATTTCGTACGCGTCCATTTTGAATTTAGATATCGTCTCACGTTCCCATCACGTTTCGACTATTTGCAATATGGAAGTGATTGAAAACGAACGTAGCTGAGATCCAAGTCGATCAATGGAGCTATGAGACCACCTCGGCTTAATGATACATATCAATTTATATTTTAAACGTCCCATTGTTTGGATACACGTCGTGAACCATTCGACAACTGCGCCAGATTATGCTGATAATAAAATTTATTGTACGTCATAACACGCCTTCGATAATAACGCTTGTGGCTTTTTGTTTGATATCGAAAACGAGATTAAAAAAATTTGTGAAAAATTATATTTTTTTTTTATCTACACATGAAATATGATTATTTGCTGAAATCAGAAAAAAAATTAATTTTTTTTTTGGAGTTGCCACCAACATTTGTAAAATTTTATTATTATTTAATATTTCGTTATTCGATGGTTAAATTAATGATGATCTATTGTACAAATGAATTTAAGTTTAAATGGAAAGTTTCATAGACAATTTCTAGGTCCTTTCCTTAAATAAGGACAACAGTTAGTTTTCATACTATAGTCGTATAAAGGAAACACCATGTTAAATATAAAGTCGTGGTATGTTTAACAATATTTAGAGACATAACAAAATTACATTTTTTACATTAATAGGAACATTATTTCTGAACTAAGGCTTATTAGTCATATACAGAAGCTCTTTTTCATATTGAAATATTATTCCAAAACGTTATATTGAAATGATATTATATATAATAAAAATTTTAATAAATACACAAGGAATCGTCGTTTAAAATATAATAAATATAAAACGATTAAAACGACGAATAAGACGAGACGAAAGTTCTTATAAAGCAAAACAAAACAAAACCTGTCTCGCAGGTTGTCCGCCTCGTAGAAAGTGTAGCGTTCTCTTGCTTATTACTTTCACTGTGATAAAATTAACCTTTTTTTTATGCCCAAGATTCGAAATGTACTTAGGGGTCACGAAGGATAGGAAGTTCCGTTCGGTTCTCAACCGGTTTGAATTAGGCCAAGTGCACAACGGCTCAGCCGTCGCTCCGTTACATCATATGCACTCGGCTTTATATTATAAAACTAATCAATTCATACATTTATAATCTCGGATCGGCAATAAAACGTTTCCCAGTAATACGTGAAATAGTAAAATTCTTTCTAGATTTAAAGCTTTATAGAGTGCAATGACCTGTTCCAAATATATATGGAGGGAAAGAAAACAAAATATATGATTTTTTTTAATTCCAAAAAAAGTAATAATTGAATTAGTGTTAAATTGAACGATACTTATAAAAAAAAACAACAAGCATTTATTTTCTAATAAATATTTTTTTCTATTACTGTAAAAGTGTATTTAATTTACTTAAAAAATTGAATTACATAACAATTTATATAAAATATGTATATAAAGTATAATTCTGAATAAATTACGGTACCCACGCGAAGTCAATGTACGATGTATGACACCAAACACCCAAATCCCTCTTGAATGGTATGAAATACAAATACTGTCTTAAGTACATAAGTGCATATGAGTATAGGACTATAAAGAGCACCAACGCTTGGTTAAGTGACGGCAAACACTACACAGCTGTGACAGACACCAAGACGAGCACTCAAAGTTTCGGTAGGACTGTATTTTCAATCTTCTAAGTTTACGAAATTTAAAGTGCTGAGAATTTAGAGACAAGCTTCTGTTGTTGTATTTTAACCTACTGAAAAAGTAGGAGGTTCTTAACTAACATATTTGTGATTTTTATGCGTAAAATGGAATAACATCATTATCGTTCACTGATTATTTTAAAATTATAAATTAAATTGTACGCCGAGTTAAGTATAATAGACAAGGACTAACGAAAGTAACGTACTAAGAACATTCTAAGCCAGGTGCAAAAATTTTTTTTATAACAAAACTAGGTTCTTTCTTATCTTGGAATCATCTTTAGTACTATATACAGTCTTATGATAAAAATACCCGGATTAATCAAGTTTAGAATGTTGTTTAATCCCGATACTTACGTTAGCCCACGTTTTGTTATTACAAATGTTTTAAGTTTAAATGTTTAAAATGTCATTTTACCCTCATTTTAACTAAATATATCAAATATTAGCCACACATAAACATGTCCTAAATTATCATATTTTCTGGTCACCCCAACAGCCATACAAAAGTCAAACAGCTCGTACGCCCAAAGCTCAATTGCATAAGCAGTAAGCAAACACGGTAAGCCCATCGGATATTTGGCAATCCCATTGTCGATTGACCCCCGAGGCGGTTCATTGAGCTGGTTATTAAAACATCAATAACTGAATACTACAAACACGAAGGTTGTAAGATATGATATTTTTTTTTAAATTCTCATTTAATTGGACCGGACAGCGTTAAGGCAAACGATTGCAAATGTTAATGAGAATTAGGATTGGAGCTTTTGATGGATGAGATGTACTCGGCCCTCACCTATAACAGTCACGTGCTGGTGACCTAGTGCCGACCCAGTCGAAAACACTAGCTGGTAAAAATTCTATTTTTAAATTGTGAAGTATTTTATACTTAAAGCAGCTGATCCGGCAAGCGTTGTTTTCCTATAAAACACATTTTTATTAGAAATATTTTATATGGGTGTTGGTGATAAAAGGACGAAAGGAAACTGCCCATTTTTATATGGCATACCGTTCTATGTTGCACCAAGTTCAATTTTTTTAGAGACTACACTTATTATATTTACACCTGCAGAAGTTCTAATCGTAAAGAACTATGGATTTCGGAGATATTTGATAAAATCGATTCATAAAAAATAGTTTATATTGCATCCTACATCTCTATGATC
>JAOCPS010743480.1:0-10416 GCA_025505425.1 Graphium colonna | reverse complement strand
GTGTGTGTGTGTGTGTGTGTGTGTGTGTGTGTGTGTGTGTGTGTGTGTGTGTGTGTGTGCGCGTGCGTGTGTGTGTGTGTGTGATTCTCTACCACGGTAAATGGGTTGACATTGAGATATGTGTAATAGCACAGGCGTATGTGTGGTGATGATGTGTAGGGCCCTCGCTAAATAGACTGGTATGAACGTGCTTAATACCTTAAGTGTCATTATTATGAGGACTGCAGAGATAAAAAATAAATATTTTTTTAAGGGACTGTGCCTATTTTGATTTATTGTAGCATTTTATTAAGACAAATTTATATATCAAGAATTACAACTTGTCAACGTAATTCTCTAGAATAGGCAAAAGAAATGGAGGTGGAGTATGCATATTCACGCGACAAGGTCTTTATTATAATGAATTACAAGAATACAAAGACGAATCTGTAATAGATGTTTTTGAATGTTGTGCAATGAAATTGAAACAATATTATATTAATATTATATGTATATATAGACCTCCTAATACAAAAAATATAAATGGCTTTCTTCGTAAGTTTCATGACATTTTGTATAAAAGTAGCCATTTCAAAAATAAAAAAAAATTATTTGCGGCGATTTCAATATCGATATACTCAAAAAAAGAAGACTTAGTGAAACTTTTATCAACTTGTTAACTCACAATTTTAGATTTGAAATCAATGATGTTACTCGACTTGAAAGCGGTTCGTGTATAGATAACATTATACATAATTCTCGGGGGTGTAAAAGTACTGTAATGCATTTAGTTCTATCAGATCATTCAGCGCTACTTCTAAAATATCCAACAAAATGTGAGTACGGGCATGCATTCTGGTTCATAAAAAAAACGTGACTTCAATATTATATTAAATTTAAAAATATTTTTAGAATATTATATTTTAGCGAAATTTATCAAACTAGTGACGTAAATAATGCATATGATTTGTTTTAAGACTTTATTATTACTTTTTATAATTTATGTTTTCCCTATATACATAAAAGAATATCTTTTAAACAAACACCAAAATGGATTACCCGAGGCATAAAACAGTCGTGCAAAAACAAAAGAAAACTCTTCTTTACATCAAAAACAAAAGCAGACAAGTTAAGATATAAAATTTACAAAAGCTTGCTAAAAAAACTATAAGTACATCTCAACGTATACAAACCAATAGATATGTAAACAATGCAAAAAATACAACCAAAGCCACGTGGAACATAATTAACGCGAAACAAAACGAACGACCAAAAGAAAGCATAAGAGAGTTAAAATTTAATGACAAAATTGTAACTGATCCATTTGAAATTGCAGAAATTTTTATTAATACATTTATTGACACAGCAGAAAAAAATAATCTTATTAAAATTTTTCATCCCCATTACTATTCTTATATAGAAAAAACATCTCATTCAATATTTTTAAACCCTACGACACCACACAATATTATCACTATTATAAAATCGTTAAAACACACACAAAGAGTCGAGCATGATGACATAAGTATAAAATATATTAAAAACTGTTCTTTTGAATTAGCTGGTCCTTTGTGTTATATTATTAATTTACCGTTAAAAAATGGAATCTTTCCCGATAAACTTAAAACTGCTATAGTAAAAGCACTACATTAAAAGGGAAAGAAAAATTATTGTGTAAACTATCGACCTATTGCACTTATATCAGTCTTTGCAAAAATATTTGAAAGGGTAAGTAATGAAAGATTCTATAAATTTTTTGAGAAGTTTAATATAATAACAGATGAAAAATATGGATTTAGAAAAAGAAGATCCACTAACTTAACTATTTATCATCTCATGAAAACAGTATCTGAATCCTTAAACAACAGCATACCAGTAACTGCTTTGCTTATGGACATGAAAAAAGCCTTTGACTTAGTATCCCATAATATTTTGTTAAAAAGTAAAATAAACCTATATGGTATCAGGGGTCCAGCGTATGAGCTTATAAAGTCATATTTAAGCAATAGAATGAAGGTAACTCAAATAAGCTACATCAATGATAATAAAATCAAAACTAATGCAATATCGGCCTCGAGAGTAATTAAATATGGTGTACCTCAGGGAAGTATTTTAGGCCCTCTGCTATTCCTCATTGATGATTTTCCAAAATGTACTTCTCATGAAATACTATTGTTTGCAGATGATTAAACCATAATTATTAAGGGAAAAATAAATTAGTATATGAGCATGACATTAATATAGCATTAACGAACGCTATTACCTGGATGCAAAATAATAATTTATCAATAAACTTGACCAAAACAAAATATATGCAATTTCATTTGCCTTAACAAAGCAAACATAATATAGCTGTTAAATTTGAAAATCAGACTACAGAACAAGTAAGACAGATACGGTTTTTAGGGGTAAAACTCGATGATCAAGTAAATTGGAAAGCCCATACAACATATTTGACAAAAAAAATTCCCAGGTTTATTTTTCCGCTAAAAAAATTATCCAATACAGTATCTCAGAAAGCAGCTCTAACAGCTTACCATGGACTTGTAGCTTCCAATCTCTCATATGGTATTATTAATTGGGGCAATACTGCCAATATCAACATGGTACCATTGTTTGGATCTCAAAAAAAATGTGAAAGAGCAATTTTTAATGTGGATCAACAACAAAGCTGTAAACCCTTATTACGTAAACTTAACATATTATTAAGCTGATGTTGATGTTATCTTTCGTTATCTTTCAAGTCTGTGTCTTTATGAAAACCCATCAGCATTTATTTAAAACACAAATCACACGTCATCCACGCAAAACTCGATACAAAGTAAATGTAATTTGTAGCCATAAGTCGCGGACTCAATTTTATGCCAAAAGTTTTTACATGATGGGACCTAAATTGTACAATCACCTACCTGACAAATTTAAGGGATCTTGAATTAATCAATTTTAAGAAAGAATTATAAAAACTATTAGTCAGTAAATGCTATTACACGTTATCTGAATATTTAAATGAAAAAGTGATATTTTAATTCTTTTGTTCTTATTAGCTACGTACTTTTATTTATTTTTAGTATTAAAGAATGATTTGTGATTTGTATTTCATAAAAACCATAAATTATTATATGATTATAATTTTGATATATTTTTTTTAAACGTGGAACTGTTAATCGACTTGTTATTTTGTTATTATTTATAATTCATTTCCTCTACTTTTGACTACTTTAATGTTTTATCTCATGTGTCTCATATACATTTTTGCTTATTTATTTTCCCATTGACATATGTTAATAGATTAATTTTGTATATTCTAACATTATTTATTATGTTTTGAATTTGACATTGATTTTGTATATTTTAATTTTTTTCTGTAAAAGTAAGTGTAAAGCATAATATTTTATTGATAATTGTAGTAAATTTAAATTTATATTATTGTACGCCTTGATTGCAAGTTATAGCGATATGTACTTATATTACTGTCATCTAAATATTACCTATAACTGAACAATAAAAATGATTGATTGAAAAGGCTGGTGTGGTACGCGGGAATCCTCGCTAGGGAGCTTCCTAATTGCGGGGGGATGAGAAGTGTATGCCACCGTCTGTACGACGGTGTGGTGCGCTTAAAGATGCCCTGCGGAGCACCCATATGGACTGCGAGGCGCTTGAGCGCCGAAAACATGGTCCTGCTGCGACGTGTGCAGCGGACCATGGCACAGAGGGCCTCGAGGATCGTACCATGTAATATGAAGTGGCATGCCTAATATCCGGGAGCCTCCACTGGAACCTCAAAGCCGAGGTCTGGGTGGAGTTTTACCGGAGAAGGATGCGGCTGAGGAGTGAGGAAACCCTACCGGAAGAAATCATTCGCTAGAGTATACAGGTTGCGACTACCTCTTTCGGTGAGGGGAGAAAAGGTTGATGGAAGCCTTTCGCTGGAAAGATCCTGCGCCAGACGGTGGATGCGAGACATCGGGAGCCTCCATTGCGCAGCTTTTCAAAGTTCATGGCTGTTTCGGCAATTACCTATGGGAGGTTGTGAGGATTGAGTCAGATCCCGGGTGTCATTGCTGTGCGTCCGACGCTGTGTACACGGGCGAGCACACGCTCGCCGTCTACACGGACTGGGACGCCCAACGCGCCACGCTCGTTGGCACAGTTAGATGGGACCTATCGCTGGCGGCCATCATCTGTTCAATGGCCGGCAGCGGGAAGTGTTGCGCCACCGTCGCCTTATTTGCGAGCAAGATTATGGCGGCCAAGATAAATACCCCACGGGACCGCAAGCGGACAGGCGAATCGCTACCACCCCGCAGGGCCGCTGACGCGCACTATATGCCACGGCCCTGAATTATATTATATATATTATGTTATATGTGCCATAACTGCAACTTCGATATCTTTCATAGCATTCATAAAATTGTCAGTTATTTTGTAATGAGTGGTGGTGGTACTACGTCCAAGCCTAATGCTGGATTGCAAGGTAGATCACAAGTTGCTGCTAAGAACAAATTGAGAAATTTGCACAAGGTCAAAGGGCTTGCTGTTTGAAAAGAAAAGACAAAATAAAAATTGGACAGAAAAATGTAGAGCAAGAAGGATGAAATCACTTTGCTAGCGGTTGAAATTATGCTTTGCGCTATAAAATTGGATAAACGCAAGTGTCTAGGGAAAAATAATATGGCAACCGCAGTAACGTGCTCACTGCAGTTACCCATATTGTTAATTTTCCCTCAAGGATGGAATTTAGGTGGAAAAGAAACAACAGCATTTATAAAAATATATTGATCAAATCACACAAATACCGTGGAGCGTTTCAGGAGTGAGAATATAAATGCTACAAGGTCAGCTGATGCCAGCCACGACTGCCGCCATATTGACCTTGACTGCTATACCGAGCGTATTTCGCTATATACGTACTCCGCAAACGGCTATAACATGACATTCAATAGATGGATCAAATAATGTGTGCCGATGGAAAACGTCACGCCCTAAACATACCAAAATTTGTACTATGTTTTGCACACACTGTAGAAACGTTAGTTGCCGTACATGTTTGGAAGGACTTAAAAAATCACCTAACAATTAAAGAATTAGGATATGAAACAAAACTTCATGTTCAAACGTCAAAAATAAAATCTATAAAAGTTTATATAATAATGTGGTATAATATTGTTTCAATTCAATATTAATTGTATACATTTTTTGGTTTTTTATGTAAAATTTTGTTTACAATTCTATAAGACCGTTTAATTAGCAATATGCCGAAAAAAATCCCCTAACAACCTGCAAGCAAATATGTGAGCGCACGCATAAGCATGCGTTAGACACCTCCCTCCCTTTTCACACTGCTTGTGCGTACATTTTACATATCTTCTCCGTTTTTTTTTGTATTAAAACAACCTATAAATCTGATTTTGATAAAAAAAAATGCAGGATCATTTTTAAAGTATACCCTTCCAGATAAAAAATAAACCAGTTCATGAGTGAAAAAATATATTTTTAAATCAGTTCATAAATGACGGAGATATTCGCAAACATACATAACACTAGTTTTATATCTAGATCCAGAAATAGTATAAAAACAAAAAAAAAATATTATTTTTAACCTCATTTCAAGCAATATATTAAGTGCATATTACCATATTATTCGAATTTAGTTTAAGGTTATGTGTAAAAACAAGCTATAAGAAAACATAGAAACTTTCGTAGAATTTTGTCATATATTTTAATGCAATATTTTGAATCTTGTTTTAAAACTATTTTTTTAATGATGGAACGCAATGTGACAGACGGATAATTATAACAAGTACTTATTCTTTTTGACTTTTATAATCTAAAACATCTGTTTCAAATAAATAATCATGTTTTTAAATAAAAATAACCTCAAAATTTGTTGAGTTTTTCAAGTTAAGTTTTGAGTATATTATTAAAATATTATTAAAATTTAGAATATAGTATTTGAGAAATTCTAATTTATTATTTATTTTTTACATAAAGATTTTAAGTGTCAAATACGGGTGATGCTTAAGTATAACAAAATTCACAGTGTAAGGGTAGAACAAACTTAATTAACGATTGCTTGGAGTTAAGAAAAAAATAAATCAAAAAATCTACCCATAATTTTAAAAACCTAGAGGTTACAGTTAAAAGATAGTATATGCTTCTTCTTAAACGTTGCAAATGTGAGACGAACATAATTATGTATGCATATGCAGACACTCGGCTACCCTATGTGTAATGTCACAAAATATTTTTAGAAATATTTGAGTATTTAGTAGTTGGGAAAAGGCGATTTTTTTAAGAATACATTTCAAAATGCACACGGGGTTTGGCTAATTCTGCTTGTCTTAATATATCTTAATTATTATTTTAACTTTTGAGAATCTATTTAAATATTTGAGGTTGTAGAGCATAACATCTTTTCACAGCCCTTGCTCCACTTCTACGGCTCACCGGGGCGAAAGTCGACATAAAATAAAGCATGCATGATATTCTGGATTACCGGATGGCCAATCTTTTTCTCTGTTTTTTTTTTCTATTCCCACTGTTTTTCCCTACAAATTCTTAATATGTTCTTGATCTGCTCTATCTAATAAACCTGTTTTATCCTATTTCACAGTAGATAACGCATACGCAACTCTTCGGTTGCTGTGTGTCCATAGGCGATGGGATTACTTAACATCAGGTGAATCGTCTGTTCGTTTGTCATATTTTGTTTGAAAAAACATTCATTTTATTATTGTTGGTTCTATATTCACATCCCTTTTCTAGTCTTATATATTGTAACTAATGTTCAATAATACAAATACCTCCTATGTGTAAATATATTACGAACTTTAATATTCCTTATTCTTATTTTGGATAGTTTAATATTTATGTCCAAAATAAATTAACCTTAGTTTGCATGCATGTAATATCAGCATCACCAGGTGTGACAATGCCGGGAACTGCAATT
This sequence comes from Graphium colonna, assembly GCA_025505425.1. Lineage (NCBI taxonomy): Eukaryota > Metazoa > Arthropoda > Insecta > Lepidoptera > Papilionidae > Graphium > Graphium colonna. The sequence continues at coordinate 3,485 of JAOCPS010743480.1, read as the reverse complement.
TTTTTGCGGGTTTATAGTGTACCCTGTTCGCACAAAAAGTTTTCGCTCTCAGCAGGATCGCTTATGACACCGTCGTATTAAAATGTTACGTCATGCCTCCAGTAAAAAGACCAATATAAATGATATAAACATTCTATTTTAAAAGTAGTCATTGTTGTAGTTTTAGTTTTTAGCATTTTTCACATTTTAATTTTACATAAATGCGCAGGTCACAAAAAAGCTATTTAATCAATATCATATTAAAATTTAAAAAACATCATAAGCCCATCTATAATTGTATCAATAAGTAATGAATATGAAAAGGTTATATTTCTTATCAATTTAGTATCAAAGGTTTATGCATAAATTCTAATGCGTTCAGGATTATGAATCTTCCTAAATAAGTCCTAAAGGTAATCTTTTATTGTGGTATATTTTATGAAAATCAAAAAGAAAAATTATGTCGTTTCAGCAAATTACAACACATGATACATGAAACTCGTGAATGAGGCAAATCTGTAAGACTTTCATAAGTCTACCGGCAATTCCAAAGTAAGTATTTTAATTCATATTTAACTAAATAGACGCGAGTGAAAAGAACACATTGCAAATAATAATAATAGTTTTAGAACTTATCTTTAAATATATACTAATATTATATAGCTGCAGAGTTTGTTTGTTTGATCGTGCTATTTTCAATAACTACTAGTCCATATTGAAAAATTCTTTTAGTGTTGAATATTCAATTTATGGAGCTAGGCTTACTTAACACCACGATTTGACCAAGAGAAGCGGAGTAGCAAAGAAAAATGTTGCAAAAAGTGAAATTTCTGCTAGTGGAACCGCTAGTATATGATATGTAAGTTGTACATATTTTAAAATACGGGATAAAATAGATTACGTGATTTACTAAACGCCTGAAGCTTTTTTTTCTAGATCTTACCTCAAATGGTGTTTCATAATCCCGTATCGTGATATTTATTGTTTTGACTACCTTAATATTGAAACGTTACACACACACAGAAATTTCTCAAGATACTTTCAAAAGATGATAAGCAAGAAAACTAAGACAAAGATTTCCTAAATAAGTATAATTAGTGTTTTATGAAAAAAAAACGCAACAATCTTATATGTGGGCAAAATAAAAACAAGAATCAACAGACGAAAATATTGGAAATATTGAAGAATATACATCAAGTGTTTTCTAAAATGTTTCTTTTATAAGTTTAGAAAAAGTATATCCTACTTTTTGTTTACTTCTTGCTTGTCGATAATATAACGATTTGGAGGTAAAATAAGATATTAAATTACTCAAGAAGTATAGCGTATCCGTGTTAACGGAAAAAATCCCGTTGCTACAACAGTTTTGAGAAATATTGTACTGTATGACACTTCCACATCTGCAAACTAATGACAAATCATACGTTAAAATCCGTCAATCAATTGCGGCTTTAGGGCATATCAAAAAACATATATACACACATACCCTTAAAAGTAACTATCATTCAGTGGCCGTATTGTTAAGTATATATATAGAAAATACTTATACTCATCTTGGCATATGGGTTTATGTGTACGTATATCAGTAAAAATGAATATGTTGCTAATAGCTTTAAGTATTACTTTTCAAGAGTTTCAGTAAATTTACAGACACATTAAAATCATCTTCGATAGATGCATTTAACATATCAAAGAAACAAGCTATTGCGTTCACCAATTTAAGTTTCATTTTGTAACTGCAAATGAGATTAGGAAAGTATTTAAAAATATAAATATAAAACATTAAAAGTATAAAGACACAGTAATAGCATACATTTTCCTACAATTGGCACTTATTTTTAATAAATATATAGATACATGAACTTTGCCGGTCCAATGAAATTTAGTAAGATAGTGCCCTTAATTTAAAAGTGGTGATAATCAATCCCGGCAATTATAGGCATATGTCCATACTGCCATCTTTAAGTAAATAAATCGAAAAGCTATTATTAAAACAATTAATAGCACATTATTTTATAATTTTTTTTACAAGGAGTAGCATGGATTTACAAAAAGGAGGTCAACTACAGATGTGGGAGTCTCATATCTTAAACATATGTATAATGCATGGGAAAAATTTGAAAACGCAATTAGTGTTTTTTGTGATCTAAGGCTTTCGACATCCTCCTACTTAAGTTGAATCATTATGGTATTCGCGATGTTTCTCTTGATCTCATTGCCATGGTAGTAATAGGACTCAAAATGTCAATTCAATTATTTATGATGTAAATTCTTCGAGTTGTCTTCTGAGTATGGGTGTGCCGCAGGAATCTTTTTTGGGTCGATTCCTATTTTTAGTTGAGATCAACGATCTACCTTTTTTATTTTACATAAAAGCTTACTCTTTTGCAGATTTATGCGTTATTGTAGTATTATTCGCTGAGGATTCTTCACTAATTTTCTAAGTAAACATAACCTTGGCAAATTATGACAATCACTGGTTTATAATTAATAACTTAGTGCTCAATGCAAAAAAATAACTAAATATATTAATTTCGCTCTGTCTTATATAAGGAAGCAGAATTTCAATTTGGTATGGAATAATGAGGTCCTAAATTCTTCAAATTTCTAGGAATTAAAACCGACTCAAACCTTCATTGGAATCCTTACCTACCGTCGTTTGCAGGTAAATTAATCTCCGGTATTTTTTTAGTAAAGAAAGTTAGGCAACTAACTAATGTAGACACTCCTCGATTAGTTTATTTAAACTATTTTCACAGTAACAGAACAGTAACCTTACAGCGTATGACTGTGGGCAGTGCAGCAGATATTAAAACAATTTGTATATTGCAAAAGAGAGCTGTTCGAACAATATATAACATCAGAGTTCGGGATACCCTATGACAACAATTTAAGGAGATTACTATACTTACGGTTGCATACCAGTATATATATTGTAATATTTTACTTGGTAGGCAAAATATTATATATGATTTTTTGAAAATGTTTCGGTAAAAATAGTGACTTACACAGTGTAAATAAGAGAAACAAGGACAAACTGATTACATCAAGCTTTCGATTTCAAAAGATTAGTAGATCATTCATAGGATACGGTGTAGGCATCTGTAACATAATTCCACAAACCATATCAAGCTTACCTTTTTAACAATTTAACTGCAAAATAAATAAATAAACACGTTTAAGTAAGGCTTATTACAGCATTACTAACTTTTTTGATGAGACAACTTTGTGGTTATCGTACTGTTGTTACTTACGTAGGTTTAAAAAAAATCATTGTATACACAAAATTGTAAGCCAATATCATTTTAAAAGATCAACTGCTGAGTTTTTCGCCCGCTTTTCTCAGTAGAATCTGCTTTCTGAGCTGGTGGTACCTTATAATGAACGAATCTCTATGTAAAACTAGACCTTTCTTAAAAACGCGCAAGGGCCTAAGTGAATAAACATATTTTCTATTTTGATTTAGATTTTTTATTTATGCAAAGTCTATTTGTTTGGCAGTGACG
>JAOCPS010743369.1:0-10417 GCA_025505425.1 Graphium colonna | reverse complement strand
ACTATCCCTAAATTCTGTTTGTTTATTAATTTTATAACATAAATAATTAAATTATTAAGATTATAACATAAATATATTTAAGATCTTACTACATACATATATTTGATTTATCACGCACAGTTTTGGGATATGGATAAACATATACGCGAGTGCTCATATAAGAATTCTGATTTTTTTCTTTTGATGTACAAAATCCTACAAAGGGTTAAGGGATTTGGTTTGACCATTGGTTAACCTCATACAGCTATCTCATTTAATTTTATGCCGATTAAAGCTCCCTAGTAAGACTTCTGCAAAATATGTGACATATTTCTTATTCTTATCATCAAAGTACATTTTTTTACTATTTAATTGCAAACCGTAAACGTATCAAACATATTTTTGTGTTATAATTCGAGCTTTATGACAACTTTTAAATAATTTCAATACGTATTATCAGTTGGTATTTTAAAGAGTTTTATTGTATTATTTAATGTTTTTTTTTATTTTTAATTTAATTAACTTCGCATTAACTACCTAACATCTTATAATCAGAAATATTCATATATACATATTTGTTAATTTATACAAAGTATTATCAAAAGTAAACTTTGTTTAATCGGCGCCAAATATCCGAATGAAATAGAAATAATATTGTACAAAAAGGAAAAAAAATCAATATGGTCAATAACGGCGTGTAATAGATTGCAAAATTTTTCGTAAAATCAAATATCAGTGAGTGTCAAATTGATGATCCAACTACCGTATATGTTTTAAACCGGATGTCCGCATTTGGCATCTCTAACCCGCATAATTTGCTATCGCGTTTCGCATTTTTGTGATATAATTATTTTTTATTACGTAGTCTATTTAACCTAATATCAATGTAAGCTGACAGCTTAATTTGGTTTCAAATAAAAGCTCAATATATTATGGTTCAATAAAATTGTATTTGTTAGGTTTCAAATTAGATCCTTTCATACAAAATTAGCAAATTATATGGAAAAAGTAAAAGCTATATGTGTATAGTCATTAAATTGTTTTATTATTCACGCACTTTTTCAATTTTATTTATTTATTTGCAATTCCACAATTATAGACTCGGTTAATGCACAGTAAAATTTAATTCTTAAAACTAAATTATTTAGCTAGATTATAACATGAATATGTACAAAATGATATCGAATAACAATGATACTACAATTAAAATCGTTAATTATCCCATAATTGAGCCACGAGTAGGCGTAAGCATAGAGAAGTTTTCAAGTTTGTGGATTTTTTAATTAATTTAATGCATATGTGACGCGCGCGCTTATTTGTTTGCGATAGTTTGAATATGGACTTTCCAATTTTAAAGGTATCTGTCGTCAAACCTAACAACAAGAATTCTTCAATACTTAGTTACTATGTATTTTAATATAAATATGCAATATTTATGGGACGTTTTTGGGTCCATGTTGCATTATTTTGTTTTATTAAAATTTTATTCCAAATTATGTTCACTTAGCCGATTATTTATCTTTAGTAGGTTTCAATTAAGTTTTGTATTTACGTAGAGATCAAATTAAATTTTTAACAAAACCAAATTTAAACCAGAAAAAATTTTTCTCAGAAAAGCAAAATTTCACACTCAGAATCATCAAAATGAAGACCGATATTTTTAAAACTCATTAATAATTTGGAAAAGATTTTTGTAAACGTCATCAAAATTACGCCCTAGAGTTCCATCATCTAGGTACCAGACATTAATTCTATATTTTAACTTTATATAATTGGTTGATTTCCTAAACTAAATAATGGAAAACTGGCCAAGTAGATCATCCCGCTGAACGTCTAATGCGAATAATATTATTTTGATAAAAGAGACTAGTATTTTGGTTATACCATTGCCAGACATAATGATAAACTTCCGGCTTTCTATCTATTTCAATAGAGCGCTTTTATCTATAAAATTAAAACATTCTTTAGATTCTTCTTTAAAATTATATCGGAATTAGATTTTGCTACAAAGGTTCATACGAAATGCTTCACAACTACCTTTACCACCGAAGACTAATTGAATAGGCTAAAACTCAGTTGTTAGACTAGAAGTTATGTGCCTGCAAGCTAAATTTAAAGTTAAATCCCGGAAAGTTGAACCAATAGCAATAGGGCGAATGCCACCATCATTTTTTAAGGGCTCATAAGCTTTTTCCATACAAAATAGGGACAAATTTAGAATTTTTATTGCTCGAAAACATAAAATTGCATAATTTATTTATGTCATGAAGTAAAGCTCTCTGCCCACGTTACCGGCAGAAATTCTTACAAGATCTTTTGGATATTTTTGCATTATACCATCAATGCCGACGGCAGAACCACTACAAAATGACAAAATGTGCCTCGAAACTTTCTTTATCCTCAATTTGTAAAGCCTTGCAGGACGAATCGGGAGGTGGTGGTAAAGGTGAAGAAGGGTTACCTGAAGAATAACTTTTGACGCAAGATTTCCAGTGTGTCATATTTATAAGGAGCAAGGATGTTATTCGAAAATAAAATGCGTGAAGCATTTTTCAAGTCACCATCCATAACTCTTGATTCAACGGCTTTTCAAATTAAATTTGTGGGGAGGTCTTGTCATGGATGGGTAAGGCGTTGGATACAGTTTGAATACAACATGATATAGTATTAGCAAGCGACATCCTTACACCTCTCGGAATTCTTTTGAATACTGGTACATTGTTATGATAGATATAAATATGGTCCGAAAATTATTTGGCATTTAGGTCATTCAAAATAAATTCGCTATGATCTAAAGAGACGATAGGCTGTGAAGCCGAAACAAGATGTTTGTGGAGGCGTTTTAAGTAGATATTTAAACCTATTTTACCCTTCTACTGTCGTTGCAAGCAATGTAGGAAATGGGTTTTGGATAATTCATCGTCGTTCATATGGCTTAAAGTCTTAAAAAGAGCGCCGCCTGGAAGACTACGCAAACGCACCGCTCAGCGCCCCCAACGGTGAAGTGAAGGATACCAATAGACTGAAATAAAAAAATGCATTAACTTCTTTCCATGGAAGCAAAACTATATACTACGCAATTATTAGAATAATCCTCAACTTACTTTTACTGCGGAAGTCAAAACATGTTACCTTGTACCGGCTTACAGGCGTCAATTCCTATACCGAGAGAAAAGACTCGAATGCCAACAACGTATGAACATATACTGAAATTAAAAAAAGAACCGTGTGGTGTTGTGGGACATCATATAGGAACGAAGTTCCTTATGATATTTTTTTAACGTTACAGATGTTTTATGGCAGCTAGGGTACCCCTTCACCACGCCCCATAAGAGAATTCGTTCCAGAAAACAAAAAAAAAACACTAAACTAAATTAATAAAAAATAAAACATATATGGGAAAATAAAAAATAAATAAATAATTAAATAAAAACTAAATATTTAATCATATAAATAAATAAACAGTCATCTCCAGTAGACTATATATATGACACTGTTTAGCCATCATACATTGACTATAGATAGCCGATTTACTTCCTTACGCATCTTCTTACAGGGTACAGCTGTTTCGGCCGTTATCTGTGGGACGTAGTGTGGATTGAATCGGATCCCTGGTCTCACTACTGCGCGTCCAGCGCCGAAGACACGCCCGAGCACACGCTCGCTGTATGCACGGGCTGGGACGCTTAGCGCGCCACGCTCATTGACGCAATTGGGCGGGGCTTGTCGCTGCCGGCTGTCGTCCGATCGATGTCCGGCAGCGAGCAGAGTTAGCCCGCCGTCGCCTCGTATGCACGAGAGATGATGGCCAAGAGAGATGTCCTGCGGATAGCGGACAGGCAAAACTCTTCCACAACACAGGGCGTCAGCGAGGGGCCGGGCCCTGCACTGGACGGGGGATCTACCATGCACGATGTGAAGGATGAATAGCCTTTGAAAAGTTGACAGCTAATTTCAAGTTAATTAATTATTTATTTATTGTCTTCATTTTATTTATCTATATTTTTTTATTGCATAAAATCATTTCGTATTTACTTTCTTTCATCATTGTTAAAGTTATCAATCAAAACGACCATTTTCAATTATTTTTGAACTATTTGTCATTCTGCGGGCCGCTATATGTTTGCTCTTTTCCCCCATATCTGTACAAAAAGTGTAAAATGATTTCGTATTTAAGAATTACAATGAAAGTTTATATTTAAGTCGGGAAAGAATAAGGGTCGTGAAAATAAAAATCATTTGTCATTTAACGTCTACTGTAGAATCAAGAAATAGCTTCTTATTTTGGTAATATTTTTTATGTTTTACGATGACACAAAGTCTGTAAATTTTAGATTAAAAGAATCAATTAAGCGAAAGTTAAGTTTGTATGCATGATTTATAATAAGTGCCTTTGACAGTCACTTTTAATCGGACTTTAATAAATTAGAAGGCCTAAAAGTGTAAGAAATATGATATACGTATGTATATATGAAATATTACAGTAATATTCAAAAAGGTTTAATTATAAATTTTATTTATTATAGATATTTTTAGTACTTTCGGTTCATATTTTTTAGCTACACTACGCGTTTGTGTATGTTTTAATGAATCTATATAAATTATTTTGTTTCCACTTTCACCTTATTGCGTTGAATCGAATTATGTATATTTTTACAATCGATTAAATTTAATCTTAAAATGATTTAATAAAAAGTTTATAAAAATTATGTCGAATTATTTTCAAATATTGAACATTTTCTCAATCTTCTCATCATCTGACAAAATATGCAAACCAGACAATGACAATAGAGACAAGTGTTGAAATTGAATATAGAAATATTTTGAGAAACTTTTCATAGAATAAAAATAACAACATTTCAATATATTTAATTTTTCCATAGCATTCTGTTTGGTGATATACGGCTTACCGTTTAAGGAGCAAAAAGTGTCCTGCAACTGAAATGGCTAATAATGTCAAAAATATATAAAATATAATAACAAACGACCTACACTTCACTGCAACTGTTGATTAAAAAACATGTTGTCCTTTCTTTAATATGTAATACAATTTCCAACGATTGATACTAACAATTAGGTGAATTTACCAATGTTATTAACAGATATTCAAGATTTAAATACATTTTATCCTTATTGACAAATTCGCTGTCTCTGATTTTGCAGCATAAAACCAGGAAAATGTTTTTGGTGCTTAGCTAAAACGTATGAAAACAAGCATAGGCTTTTTCACGAACATTTCCGATATTGTAATTTTTTTATAAGTAAAAAAACCGGTTCCAATATTCTCTACTGCGGACGAGCTGAAAAGCTCTTTGACTATTTGTGACACATTGTTGAGAACTAAACAAAGCTTCGACTACTTACTTGAAAGCGGTACAATAACGAACAAAGCTTACCTCTCAAACGAATACGATCAATTTAATTGCTTGGATGTTTTGTTTATTATTATAAATTCTATGATTTAATGTCAGAGTGACAAAAGTTTTTTTTATATCAATTTATCTGAATTACGATAATGTATTTATTTACTTTTATAGTTTATTGTTTAAGAATCATATACAGTAAAGTTATAAACAAGAACTGAAATCTCACATTTCCATTAATGTCCACATATAGGTTAATCTCCCCGTATCTCCAAGAAACAAACTTATTAAGAAGTGTAGTCTACTCGTTCTCACATGCACTACGCAAACATGGCTATTGATCGAGTTGCATAAACTTAAGAATTGCTTACGGGACATATAACCAAGGCTCCTATGATTTAAGCTCTTAGAACAATTAGGAAAGCAAAAAACATTTTGGCGACAGCGTTTGTCCAGCAGTGGGTTTACCTTATAACACGTTTCACTTGACTACATTTCAAAATATGATGCTTTAAGAATGTCCTTCCACATATTTCGTATAAAAAATATTATAAAACAAAGACAGAATCAGGCGCTAAAATATTATCAGGCTTATTATTCATAATGTCATAACGAAAGTGACAATAAACAAATAAAGTTTGTTACATTTTTGTTCCATTGCTAAAATAATAACTTTCATTTACAAAATGAATTATGTTTGGAATTTGTAAGCTATTAAATACGTGTTTGGGGAAATTAATTTGAGTTAAAGTTACCGAGACTTGTAAGCATGTAGAACTTTTATTTTTACCTCGTATTTAGTACATATGTACAAATAAAGTTGAAATGATAAATATTAGAAAAGCATAAAGTTCTTTATTTCAATTTACTGTCACCACGAACGCTTTGAGAGTTTAAATCCCCGAATTTTAAAAATAAATGAAATTTTATTTAACAATGTTAAATATTCGTGTATATATAGGAATCTGTATTTTTTATTTATCAATTCTTAATTAACAGACCTTAAATAACGGTAACATAAGGCAGACATAATACCTAGTATGTAGAATTTCTTGTATCTGAAAATATACATCACATTTCTATTTAAGAAATAATAATGTTTCCTCGTTATTTTATTTATAAAAACAAATTGTTATTCAAAATTAATTTAATAAAAATCAGTTATTTACCTAAGACTGGAAACTTTATTTATCAATATAATTTATTAAAGCTAATCAAGATCGTCGCCCACATACAAAAGAGACGGAAAATCGAACGGCTTGACATCCTCTTAGCGGATGTGAATGGTGCAATACATACTAAACATTATTAAAACGGCATCGCTCATTGCAGCTATACGTTTTATTATCAATTAGACATCTTTTCGTGTAAAATAATGGAAGAAATTCAATAATGTTTACCTACTCTCAATCAGGCGCAAAAATTATGAAGCCAAGACTGAATGTTTGTTTTGTTAATAATTTGCAGTCCCTTTTTTAAACCAAACTATAAATTGAACTTAGTTTACACTAAGTTCAATATATCGCTGCCTGAAGAAGTGGTTGACGACCCCCGTCATTTTTGTATTTCTTTTATAAATATTGACAAAATACTAGTTATCATATTCATTAATAATGATAAATAAAAACACTATTAATTTTTTTTGTAAATATTGTTCACGTATGCATTTTATTACATCCAAGTTCTATTATAAAATACTGCTTCTTTTATTAAACTTTTAAACATTTGACTTTTTCTTGGTTGATTGATTTTGCTATATTTTCTTTTAAATGCGTTTTAATTGCTTTTATTTCTTCATCGGTTTTCTTTTCACTGTTTTTTATCTCATTAATGATATTTTAGTTATACATCCGCTTTCTTTAGAATTTGTATCAGATTCGTCCGATTTTGCATTATGTGATGGAATAAGTTTCTCTTTTTCTTCTTCTAATTTTTTTAAAATCGATCGTTAATGATAACTGGGCATTCTGAAATTCTTTTACTTCTGTTTCAAGAAATTTTCATTTATTTTTGCCTCAAAAGTGAGCTTTCAAAATATATCTTTTCCATTATTTTGATTTGGAAAACAAAGTACTAATCAGATTTTATTAAAAAAATTATAGGAGTATTGTGAAAGTATACCCCATCAGACAAAAAACCCTTCTTAAATCAGTTTACAAGTTGCGGTGATATGTATGCCCAAACATTTCTAAATGCTATTATTTTTATTGAAAAACAAACTAACTTTACCATTTTCTTTGGAATTTGGTTTTGAAAAACTATCGACAAAGAATTTTCTATCATATAAAAAAATAAAATAAGTAAATTCAAAATCAAAAACAATATATCCATAATATTTGAATTTTTGGGTATATACATTTAAAAAATCGAGACAATATATATTAATAATAAATCATATAGTAATTTTAGTGTGTAATAGGTGAGACAAAAATAGTACAACATATTTCATATTGAGGGTTAAACCTTAAATTTTCTTTAAACATTATGATGTGTAATTTAAAATAATATAAACATGTCATTGTTAAAGTGTTTGTGTTTAGATAGGGGTGTAGTGTTTGTGTTTAGATAAGTGCATATAGGTATAATTGAAATTAATAGAACAAATTTCATCTTTTTTATAAACAATCACTCTCTACTTTAAGCTCGCAATAACGAATCGACGACGATGCGACGCCGTGACGGTGGGCTCAAGCAACTCCTCCGGATCTGGTTGCACTGGAATACTGCTCAATTTTTTCAATCAACTTCCAATCTTATCGAAATCATTAAATTCCTCGGGGATTGTATTTAGATCTGAAAAACTCATTCTTTATATACTTTCAGTAATGACGTATTTCGGTTCTTCTGCCGTTCGATCTACTTCGTGCAAATGGGCAATTCATTTTCAAAAACCTTCTTCTTCAAACTTCAACAAAAAATGTTTTACAAACAATTATTAAACTGATAATGACTTCGAGGATTTGTTTGTGTTGCCTGTTTTAAAACCCGAAAAATAGTTAGGTCACGCAACCGGTACAGAAGACCATTCTCACACGGATCTACTCAGTAGAAATTTGACGACAGTTATCAATTCTGTTTGTATTTTTTTAAAAATCGAAAATTCGCCGAGCAAGAATGCCAATATCAGTAGTAACAATTTTAAGATCGCCAGTCAACTGGCAACTTAGTTGCCCAGTATATTACGGGCTAAGTGTATTGTCGGTAATAAAATGATTGTCAATCAATTGAAATCGTGTGTATGTTTAATAATGTAATCTTTAACATTTCATTTCTGTAAAATTTTAATGTGCATCTATTCTTATAGATGCACTCATGCACATAAAAATTTCCTTCTTTCCTTCCTGTGAAAGAGCCACCAACCTGTTCAGCTTTGGAGAGCGCATCAGCCACCTTATTCTAGGAACCTGGGACGTAGCGAATGTCAGCGGTAAATTGCGAGATGAAGTCCAGGTAATTGAACTGTCATGGCGATCGATTCTCACGGCGTGATGAAAATGTAGAGTTGTGTGTAGACCGCGAAAGTGCTGACTTCCATGCACCTAAAGCAATGAATAGAATCGTAAATGGCTAGAAGCTCTCGGTGGTTAGTGATATATTATCTTTGCGGCACCTTTAAAAGTCGAGAGAAGAAAGCTAATGCTTTACAGAAATCACCTGATGACCAGGTGCTGATATACGGTGCCTATCGCATTAACGGAGGCATCAGTTTGGATGGCCAAATCAGCATCTGCGCTAAAGTGGGTTAACATACCCACTTTAGTAACAGCAGACTTACAGTCGTTGAAGGAGGCTTTTTGGTATCATGGTGATCTCCTGCAGGTCTTTCTTTATTAGGACCTGCCAAGGCAGGGATCAGCGATTCTTGTTGCGTTAAGCACTCGGTACTCTCCGCAGGGTCGCTATCCATAGTCCTTTTTTGGAGCCAGGTACAATAAGGAAGGCCAAGGACTCTCCGACCTACGAAATCTACCGTTTTAGTTCTAATAATTTACTAAATATTTGAGAACCGTACTGCAAGAGAAATGTTTTTATAAATATTGTTAATCTTTTAGTCATATCCATATTTGTGAATGGGGTGTTAAACAAAAAAGGATTGCAGTGATTACCTTGCACAAAGTGGATATGGAGTCGTCGATCATATTTTAGACACTTCAAAAGCTTCGTATCAGCCGTATGTTCGTATTTTGTACTATCATCAAGTATATTAACACTTCCTCAATCGATGACTAGAAAATAATGGGGCGGCCGCGTGCTGTTAGAACTCCATAGGCTGTCAATGTTGTTATAGCCAGAATTTGTCGAAAACTCAACAGGACAAGACCTAATACGAATCCGTTTTCTCTTTATTGTGTTAAGCTAAAATATTATTAAATAAGATCTTCCGTGTCACTATTGTTGTGAATAGGTGTATCTTCAACATTTTCTTGTGTATAGTGAACTATGTTAAATATTAATTTTTCTTAACACCTTGTTGGGCGTACAATGGACTTCTTTTATAAAACTCTGTCTGAAAAATAAAAAGTTCTGTCAAGGTAAGAAATTTTAAATCTTCGCTTATTAAATTATTAAATATATGCGTCTTGATTGCTTTGTGCACTCTTAGAGTGGTCTTCAGTATGTATAACTGACGCACAGGCAATATTTTAAATTCTTTATATAAAGAGTCTGTTGGGTACGGTATTGGTTTTTAAGGGTAACATTGACCAGGGCCCGCTGAGCTTTTTACAGCTTCAAACACAGTTTTCCTTGCCTTCTCTGTTGGACCTTCTGCTCACTCGGATAATTACAAGATTTCCGTCGGCGCCCCGTTAGGCTCTTCTGACTACTGTCTAATTCGGAGCCGTATATGGCACTATAGGTCGACGGATTGGGATGGGATGCGGTCTTTCTTTGCATCCTACACCTGGAGGCAGATTTGCTGCGCATTGGATGATCCAAGTGCTGTTGCCGATTCCATTGCCGATATGGTGCTTCAGGGTATTCTGTCGTCCTTATCGGTGGTAAGTCAAGACCATGGTTCAGTCGCTCCTGCAAGATAGCTTCTCGCTATAAGCAAGAATGCTATCGAGCCTGGG
>JAOCPS010743148.1:0-10418 GCA_025505425.1 Graphium colonna | reverse complement strand
TGCGCGTACCTACATTAAGTCACTTCATTTTTATATACACATATAGATTGATTGTAACAACTCACATACGATTGTGTTAAAAATGACTTTGTTTAATACGTTTTATGAATTTTTATGTTTATATTGCTTGCTGGAATTCACAAAAACCCATGACAAACCAAAAAGAGACTTACTTGGGCATAAATATTCAAAATTTCTATCAGGCCATCGAAACAATTTATAGTCTGCCAATATATATATAATAGAATTTGGAGTTGTACTATTAATGATAAGTATGTTTTTACGGCTCATAAACTATCTGTACATCAGATTTTATTCAAATACCTTCCATTCTTCATGATGGAGTAATAACCATAGATATAAATAAACCAAGATATAAACTTAATAAACCAAAATAAACCAAAAATAAAACAAGATATAAACTTCTACATTCAAAATATGTATACATACTATTATAAATGCGAAAGTGAATTTGATTGAATTTATTTTAAATTTATACTAATATTATAAAGTTGAACTGTTTGTTTGTTTATCTTTAAGATGGCGCTAATCGTAGGAACTAAAGGTTCGAAATTTATAATTCTTTTTGTATTGGATACCACATTTGTCGATGAACATATATAGATACCATCACGCTTTGACCGAGGAGCGAAGTAGCAATGACAAATGTTAAAAACAGAGAAAATTTTCGCAGGTAAAATCGTTAGGAGCACTTATTATATATTTCAGATACCCTGCATATTTCAAATATTAAAAAAAAGCTATGTAAATACCTACATAGAAAATATGTTTCATATCATGAAACATGACAATGTTTCAAAGCAAAAATAAAAACGTCACAAAGAATTCTTATTATTCACTTTCATGTTATTTTTATTTCGCTGATTCATATATTTGCTTTCAATATTCAAGATGCAAAATTTATAAAAACGCAAAAGGATTTTCTGCCAAGTTTCGATTGCAAAATGCATGCAGTGAAAAGTTTACATGTCTTGAATTTGATATCAAATCAATGCTTGTTACACTTTGCATATCACAGCAGCATATTGAAGCTTTGTATTTTATTATTTTAAATTCTATGTAAATTTAAGATAATCTGTATTACATATGTATTTTAAATTCATAGAACGTAATATAAGCCCTGCAATATATATTGTTTGTTTCTTAAATGAGAGGAATTTAATAAGTTTTAACATTATTTCACAGGATACTAAACACAACAGAAGTTTCAGAGATCGAAGTTAAAAGATTGAAACATATATCTCTCTCTTTTAGTAACATATTTAATATGCTATATGCAAGCCTTGTGACTATCAAAGATATCTTATATGTTTAACTCGGCATCGAATTTTTGAATCCTAAGAAATCTTATTGTTAAGAAATTAATGTATCAATATAGTACAGCAGGATATCTTGTTTTATATTACTGGCGTTTATGGAGGCACGAGATTTTTTGATCAGGGTTTTTCGAGTTTCTAAAGTGTCTTAAGAAAATGTTTTTACTTTGTTATGAACATAACTTGCAGATGAGATAAATATAATAAAAATTTAAAAAATCAGTTACCATAATAAAACTTACAGTTACCATAATAACTTGTTACAAAAATAAAAAAAATAGTATTAGTAAGTCACAAAAAAATAAAAAAATTCTAAATTTAATTCTAAGCCTTTGAAAAGATTTCAAAAACATAAGCTAACCCTCAGGACTCTAGATCGTAAGTTGTTCTCTCGTATCGTAAGTAACTATTGATACGGGATCTATGCATACTTATAAATTAAAAATTAACAGTTTTGTAATTGAATAGAGTAAGAAACGCAAGTTATGTGGAATACTTCAATAAGTGGTATATAACGCTCAAATATTTGTTAAAAAAACCTGCAATGATTATATATCATAATTTATTCATACTTGAAAAATTTACTTTTATGAGAATTTTGGTCAACGTTCAAACTAAATTTAAAAACGAATCGGATTATGTATATTTGTTATAATCATCGTTAAAGATTTGTATTCGAAAATGATATCATCTATCACATTACTGTTATAATAATGCGCAGAAGTTCCATTTGTATTTTAATAAATTGTACGACAACTACTTTAGTAAAGTGATATTTATACATTTGTGAAATTTTTAATGGGCTTCAAAAATTGGAGGGAGTTCTCTGTTCGGATTTCTATATGGTTATTTAAGTACAGTCTCTCGTACCTCTACCATTTACCAACCAATTTAAAAAAGATCTTTTTTTTATCTCAAAGCATATACGAGTACTTTCAAAATGGTCCAATAATATTTTCTGAATATTCGGATGAGCAGTTTGTTTTTAAACTCAGACCGAGTTTAAAAACAAACTGCTCATCCTACTGATCATTTTGATTTTTACTTTATAAATTAACTTGCTTTAATTCTAATGGTTCTTTTCAGGCTTAGTGTACGTGATTGCAACATTATTCTGGCGAACATTGACCGCTGGTTTACGTTTATTTTTCATAAAGATTTGGCAATATGACATATCTTTAGCCCATCACAGTGCTAGTAAATGTTAACGTGCCATGGGATTATTTAACTATGGGATTATCTTAGCGGTCAACCTTTGTAATATACTTTTTACAAATTTTCATTTAAAGAACAAAGTAAGAAACTAATTTTTACGAAACAATTTTGGGAGGAATCTGGAAATATATTCCAAGAGAAGACCACTCGGTACTCGATTATCATTACATCTTAATAATAAAATTAGGAGCATAGTTTTAATAGAAATTATCCAAAAATTAATGAAGTGTGGTGGTACAGCGCGGTGCCTACAGAGCTGAGTATGCCGCAGGTCATGGACATCTCCACCACTCCGGGCACTCCGTGTCCGCTAAGGTGAACATGAATTACCTATAATTTTTTGTAACTATAAATTATGTTTACTGGTAAATTAATATTTATCTTTAAATATATTTTACTCTTCATATCCTATCCTACATATAACCTCTTAAATTTTTGAAGGTGACTCGCCAGTTACCCCGTATATAAATAAATGAAAAATATATTTCCAACGACAGTAACTAGGTATTGGAGTGCTGCAGTATTAAAATATTTAAAAAAATCAAGTGCTAAAAATAATAATATTTCTATGAAGTAGTTAGGTATCACAAGTTCTGTTTTGAACTGGAATTGTATAAAACATTGTTGCTCTAATTTTATATAAAATTCTATTCACTTATATAATTGATAACTATAAAAGAATTCAAACACGTTATTGGATCATTTATATATTAAAGTAATTGAGCATTTATCTAAAATTTCTTCTGTAATATTGTATCTACGCATAAAAAGATTTTTTTCAGTTATATAAATAAATATTATTATATATTATAAATATTATGGTCACAGAATTACTCTATGGTATCTATTAAAAATTAAGTAACCATATTATTTTGGCCTATCTTTAACTATTGTTCTAATCCTTAAAGTTTTTGTAATAGATTTTAATATTAGTTTTTTAATTGGTTTACCGTCTCTTAGGGATCCATTAAGTTACAGATTCCTATTTATTTTAAACGGTTACAATTTAAGAAGTCTAAATTATAATCAATTATTACCCTTTTTCAAATTTAATTTCTTTACTCCTAGGAAAAACATTTTTCATCCATGAAAATATGAGATATGTTTTTCATCTTTATCGATGTCTGATAATAAATTAACAGTTAGTAGTTACATATTTTAACGTTGAGATACTTTATTTTAAAGTTGCAAAAAAAAGATATATAAAAATGTGAATATAACTAAGACTTAACAAAATGCTTTTAAGAACTCTTCGTATAAGACTTTTGACTTACTTTACAAGATGACGCGTCAATCCGATATATCCGGTTGTCCTTTGGCTGGGCAGGAAGTACCTTCTCAGTTTTCTGACATCTCCTTATATAATCTTTTCCTTGTATTTAACCCTGAAGAATTCATGTTTTATATTTATCTTGCTACATTTGCTTGTATAAACATAATAATAAACACAAAAGATTAATGCGATATTTGACAAAAGCGATTGAAACAATTACTTTAGAGCTTACTTAGAGATGATATCAAATATCACACCATATAATATCAAAATGAGGTAAAAAAAAATAAAAAAAATAATTTATGTGTGTGTAATTATTTCTGTTAATCGATGTTGGGTCTTCACATAAAATCGCTGATCGGTTGGTGCAGTTGCGAATACGTTGCCAGCGACGTCGCGGGTCGTGGGTTCGATTCCCACACGGTGCAAATATTTGTATGACCCACAAAGAGCTGCTTCAGATCTAGGTATTTGAGTATGTGTAATGAGTTTGAGGAAGAGCCTTGTAACACAAAAGTTAGATCTAAGAATAGGGGAAGCGTATTTAAAATATAACTAAAATTTCTAATTTATATATATAACCCTTCCCTTAAGGCTAAGAACGCTTTACAATTTTAGGCGGATGCCAATTAGCTCAGGTTTGTGACAGTCACATAAAATGACGTTATCGATTATCGAGTGACAGCGCTTTGTAAACGACATTTAGAATACACAGTGATGTATGCAGAATTTGGCCCTTTGTGCATTAAACTCGTCTTGCACAAATTCGGGAATACGTTTGAAATATTCTATATAGTGTCCCAGATTTTAAACGATATAATATCTAAATACGCGTATTAATATAGTGTATAAGTTATTTCATTTATATTGGGGAATTAACAAGTATTATTTTCAGACAAAATGGTGATCTCGACATCAAACGCCTTACAAGAAGGCTTTCATATGTTTCATACAATAATTTTTATTCAACGAAGAAAATTGTATGGGACCACCCAAATAAATAATTGTTTAAAGAAAAGAATTTTAATAATTGGTTTATATTTAATAGAAAAATTGGTCACATTATAAAAGATGCATTCAGTCAAAATTTTACATATGGCAGATTCTCAATAGTTTAGTAAAATCCCATACTTTATATGTTTGTAAAGTTTCGAAATTTGTAAAAAAACATGTTGTGATATTTATTTGTTATTTTAAGTAAATATTATTGAATTATATAATTAAAAGCCTAATTGATTGCTTTCACTGCTATTTTACTTACAATTAAGGTACAAATGAAAATTATTTTTATGTTACTTTATGATTACTTGATTAAAGAAAGCACTGGGATTAAAATTAATTATTAAACAATATTGTTACTGACTATTGCATAATCGTCGCATTCTATGAATGTAGTTATGAATTATACAGATAAAACTCTGGTGTGGTTTCTCGTATATTTCGTTAGTTTTAATTAAACCATTTCAGTTAAAAATTATTATTTATAGCATAATACTTTTAAGCTTTCGATATGCGGCGTGTATTTTGGCATGGTGTAACTTGTGTTTGTAAGTCCTCTGATGTTGCGAAAGTTCTTGGGCGGCGAAAATCACTAAACATCAGGTAAGCCGTCTGCTCGTTTGCTTTCTTCTCCATATAAAATAACATTTCCGATAACGGTTTTGCATCACCAAATCGACAGATTATAAAATAAATTATACAATATATTAACTTCGATCTTGCAAATAGTTTAATTTTTTTCACACTTGTCATTCACAGGCGAAACTTTAAACGGAACTCAATCGACGTAAACTCAACTTGACTTAAAGCAGCCTTCTTTACCCGCATCAAATTTACAAATTTGCTTGCCCCATTTTTGTATGTTAGATTTAAATGAACCATATTGTTTGTAAAAATATTGTTATTGGCACATAGAAAATATATGACGCTTATCAAATATTTTTGTAAGAATATTCGATACAAATTTTGGCATCAAGCATTCAAGATGGCGCTTTAATCCGATACTTCCGGTAGATTCTTTGACGGCATTTTCACAGGAAAAACTCTCGTAATCTTTTGATTTATTTCTTAAGCGTTAATTTTGTGTATAAACTCAAAGATCTGTTTATTGTTCCTTTCTTGCCTTACCATATTTACTTGTATGAATAATATAACTTATGTAATTATTAATTTAATAAAATTATTATTAATTACCTATATTTTTGATTTGATGATGGCCGGCGGTGGTTCTTTTTTGTATTGAATTATTGATTTTATATAGAAAAAGGTTTGTTAGCCGTTAGAAAATTTACCCAACCTTAAATGACAGTCTCCCATGGATAATTATACTGTACGAAGAGTTATACTTGCGTTGTCAATCTTAAATAGTGGATAAAATGGACGTATAATGTAAAACAGTAATAATGAATAAAATATGCTTAAGCTTACTAAATAAATAATGTCTATTGAATGAGACATAGGTAGGTGGTCAAATGATCAACTATCCTTTTTAAGTCATCTCACATATTTTCATAAATTTGGCATTTACTACTTGCCGATGTCTTAACGAAAAAATACCCGCGAAATAAAATTTGCTGTCATTGTAGTAAATGATTAACGATTTTGAAATATTTTTAAAGACGTAATTTTTATAGAAAATTATTAGGCTTAACAAATATTCCATTAAATTATAAACGTAAAGTGACTAAATGACATATTATTTGTAAAGTAAAAGGAATATATGCAGCGGACATATATTCCCTTACTATAGTAAAATTTCGCCTTTTTTTTGTTATAATATTATTTATATTTTTAGTGTAATCGACAAATACTTAATAATGATCATAAGCGTTCGATATTAAAAAATTAATAAAATCAAAGTTTTGATGTTATGAAGAATTTTGACACACTAATTCATTACAATTCTGAAATAGCGTACGGTTCCTGTAAAACAGATCTATCTTTTTAAGGGAAGGAACAGATTTTTTTTAAAAGGCTTAGAATTAAATTCTAAATTTAATTCTAAGCCTTTTAAAAGATTTCAAAAACAAAAGCTAACCCTGTGTCTCAGGACTCTAGATCGTAAGTTGTTCTCTCGTATCGTAAGTAACTATTGATACGGGATCTATGCATACTTATAAATTAAAAATTAACAGTTTTGTAATTGAATAGAGTAAGAAACGCAAGTTATGTGGAATACTTCAATAAGTGGTATATAACGCTCAAATATTTGTTAAAAAAACCTGCAATGATTATATATCATAATTTATTCATACTTGAAAAATTTACTTTTATGAGAATTTTGGTCAACGTTCAAACTAAATTTAAAAACGAATCGGATTATGTATATTTGTTATAATCATCGTTAAAGATTTGTATTCGAAAATGATATCATCTATCACATTACTGTTATAATAATGCGCAGAAGTTCCATTTGTATTTTAATAAATTGTACGACAACTACTTTAGTAAAGTGATATTTATACATTTGTGAAATTTTTAATGGGCTTCAAAAATTGGAGGGAGTTCTCTGTTCGGATTTCTATATGGTTATTTAAGTACAGTCTCTCGTACCTCTACCATTTACCAACCAATTTAAAAAAGATCTTTTTTTTATCTCAAAGCATATACGAGTACTTTCAAAATGGTCCAATAATATTTTCTGAATATTCGGATGAGCAGTTTGTTTTTAAACTCAGACCGAGTTTAAAAACAAACTGCTCATCCTACTGATCATTTTGATTTTTACTTTATAAATTAACTTGCTTTAATTCTAATGGTTCTTTTCAGGCTTAGTGTACGTGATTGCAACATTATTCTGGCGAACATTGACCGCTGGTTTACGTTTATTTTTCATAAAGATTTGGCAATATGACATATCTTTAGCCCATCACAGTGCTAGTAAATGTTAACGTGCCATGGGATTATTTAACTATGGGATTATCTTAGCGGTCAACCTTTGTAATATACTTTTTACAAATTTTCATTTAAAGAACAAAGTAAGAAACTAATTTTTACGAAACAATTTTGGGAGGAATCTGGAAATATATTCCAAGAGAAGACCACTCGGTACTCGATTATCATTACATCTTAATAATAAAATTAGGAGCATAGTTTTAATAGAAATTATCCAAAAATTAATGAAGTGTGGTGGTACAGCGCGGTGCCTACAGAGCTGAGTATGCCGCAGGTCATGGACATCTCCACCACTCCGGGCACTCCGTGTCCGCTAAGGTGAACATGAATTACCTATAATTTTTTGTAACTATAAATTATGTTTACTGGTAAATTAATATTTATCTTTAAATATATTTTACTCTTCATATCCTATCCTACATATAACCTCTTAAATTTTTGAAGGTGACTCGCCAGTTACCCCGTATATAAATAAATGAAAAATATATTTCCAACGACAGTAACTAGGTATTGGAGTGCTGCAGTATTAAAATATTTAAAAAAATCAAGTGCTAAAAATAATAATATTTCTATGAAGTAGTTAGGTATCACAAGTTCTGTTTTGAACTGGAATTGTATAAAACATTGTTGCTCTAATTTTATATAAAATTCTATTCACTTATATAATTGATAACTATAAAAGAATTCAAACACGTTATTGGATCATTTATATATTAAAGTAATTGAGCATTTATCTAAAATTTCTTCTGTAATATTGTATCTACGCATAAAAAGATTTTTTTCAGTTATATAAATAAATATTATTATATATTATAAATATTATGGTCACAGAATTACTCTATGGTATCTATTAAAAATTAAGTAACCATATTATTTTGGCCTATCTTTAACTATTGTTCTAATCCTTAAAGTTTTTGTAATAGATTTTAATATTAGTTTTTTAATTGGTTTACCGTCTCTTAGGGATCCATTAAGTTACAGATTCCTATTTATTTTAAACGGTTACAATTTAAGAAGTCTAAATTATAATCAATTATTACCCTTTTTCAAATTTAATTTCTTTACTCCTAGGAAAAACATTTTTCATCCATGAAAATATGAGATATGTTTTTCATCTTTATCGATGTCTGATAATAAATTAACAGTTAGTAGTTACATATTTTAACGTTGAGATACTTTATTTTAAAGTTGCAAAAAAAAGATATATAAAAATGTGAATATAACTAAGACTTAACAAAATGCTTTTAAGAACTCTTCGTATAAGACTTTTGACTTACTTTACAAGATGACGCGTCAATCCGATATATCCGGTTGTCCTTTGGCTGGGCAGGAAGTACCTTCTCAGTTTTCTGACATCTCCTTATATAATCTTTTCCTTGTATTTAACCCTGAAGAATTCATGTTTTATATTTATCTTGCTACATTTGCTTGTATAAACATAATAATAAACACAAAAGATTAATGCGATATTTGACAAAAGCGATTGAAACAATTACTTTAGAGCTTACTTAGAGATGATATCAAATATCACACCATATAATATCAAAATGAGGTAAAAAAAAATAAAAAAAATAATTTATGTGTGTGTAATTATTTCTGTTAATCGATGTTGGGTCTTCACATAAAATCGCTGATCGGTTGGTGCAGTTGCGAATACGTTGCCAGCGACGTCGCGGGTCGTGGGTTCGATTCCCACACGGTGCAAATATTTGTATGACCCACAAAGAGCTGCTTCAGATCTAGGTATTTGAGTATGTGTAATGAGTTTGAGGAAGAGCCTTGTAACACAAAAGTTAGATCTAAGAATAGGGGAAGCGTATTTAAAATATAACTAAAATTTCTAATTTATATATATAACCCTTCCCTTAAGGCTAAGAACGCTTTACAATTTTAGGCGGATGCCAATTAGCTCAGGTTTGTGACAGTCACATAAAATGACGTTATCGATTATCGAGTGACAGCGCTTTGTAAACGACATTTAGAATACACAGTGATGTATGCAGAATTTGGCCCTTTGTGCATTAAACTCGTCTTGCACAAATTCGGGAATACGTTTGAAATATTCTATATAGTGTCCCAGATTTTAAACGATATAATATCTAAATACGCGTATTAATATAGTGTATAAGTTATTTCATTTATATTGGGGAATTAACAAGTATTATTTTCAGACAAAATGGTGATCTCGACATCAAACGCCTTACAAGAAGGCTTTCATATGTTTCATACAATAATTTTTATTCAACGAAGAAAATTGTATGGGACCACCCAAATAAATAATTGTTTAAAGAAAAGAATTTTAATAATTGGTTTATATTTAATAGAAAAATTGGTCACATTATAAAAGATGCATTCAGTCAAAATTTTACATATGGCAGATTCTCAATAGTTTAGTAAAATCCCATACTTTATATGTTTGTAAAGTTTCGAAATTTGTAAAAAAACATGTTGTGATATTTATTTGTTATTTTAAGTAAATATTATTGAATTATATAATTAAAAGCCTAATTGATTGCTTTCACTGCTATTTTACTTACAATTAAGGTACAAATGAAAATTATTTTTATGTTACTTTATGATTACTTGATTAAAGAAAGCACTGGGATTAAAATTAATTATTAAACAATATTGTTACTGACTATTGCATAATCGTCGCATTCTATGAATGTAGTTATAAATTATACAGATAAAACTCTGGT
>JAOCPS010743037.1:0-10419 GCA_025505425.1 Graphium colonna | reverse complement strand
TATTTTTGTGGGAATTTTTCCCCCATTTAATCTGGCAACTCTAAGAATTTTGCGTCATATGTTTACGTACGATACATATTAAAATAAGAAAATAATATGAAACAGTATAATTAATAACATTTACCAATGAAACAATATTCCGTCTACGTTTTCAAGTATTTCGGAACGGTTTTTGCAGGAATTAATAACACAAGTCGGCATTATTTAAGAAAACAACGTGAGAACCAAGTGACGTATTGTCCGCTCAAAGCTTTGTTTCGTACTGATTGGAAATTCTATTTACCGACTAAAAGTCTATTCAACGTACTGGCATCAACATTCTGTCATTGCGCTCTATCTGTATTATTCTCTAATCTGAGCAATACATAAACAAAAGAAGTAGGCTGAAAATTAACGAAAAAACTTATCTTGATTATAAATAATGATTAAACATCACTCTCATAATTCATAAGACTCAAGATAATGAAATTTTTAAAGTGTAAGATTAAAACATAATAATACGAGGTTGTTCTAACGACAGACTGAATAATACGTACAGATAGACAAATCTCTAATAACGTGCAAAATCGTTGCGTATTCTGCTAGGGTTGTCACAAAATGTTTAGACAAATTAAACGAAACATCTATTAAATCCTTTTATCATACCGTATTATAATAATTTTCTTTTTATAATTTTCGTTTGTATTAAAAAATTATATTTTATCAATTAATTAATTAACACACATAGCAACCCAAATAAGTAATAATCAATTATTTACTTATCTATTGAGATAGTTACAGTATGATATTTTTTGTTTCCTAATATTATTCATACACACAAAACAATAAACAACCATTATTAGTAATAAAATACAAGTTTTACATTAAATTATTCGAAGTTGCAACTAACAAAAGAAATAACATGCGTAGTGTGTTTTTTTTTTGTCAACAGGTTGCGGCGTATCGCCGCCGACGTGACAAGCAGTCTGTGGACACGCACACATACCTAGTACGCTTGTAGTAGTGCAGCCGATTCGCGCGGTTATTCTAAGTAAGCTCTCTGTACGTTATCTACTCCTGTGCTCTGTCCTAACAGAGTAACCTCGTATTAATAGATATTCATCTTAGGTAACACCGCAAATATTTAAATATTTTAAATAGGCTGCGGCAATATTTGAGTTATATAAATTGTAAAAATGTTTTACTAGGACCTTGTTAATAAGAAGAATGACATTCATCGATAGGAAAAAAGAAAGCCAAAAAGGGTGACCTACGAAATAATTAAATAATTTCATATAAAAAATTATTTTTATATCAAATTATTTAACATCAACCGCCTCCGTAGCTTAGTAAACCAGAGGTCGTGGTGTCGAATCCTGTGTGAGAACAATAACTTTGTGTTTTTGTTTCTTGTTTGTGTTTGAGCTCTCTCCGGTCGTGACGGATATCCGAACCATCGGACTACCAGAGTGTAGCAACAGAGAGTGCACCTGTTTTTGCGCCTACACTTATGCGCTGTAATATCTCCTGCGCAGTTCGCTGATCTCGGAATAGATTAGCCGCCGTGGCCGTAATTCGGTCAGCAGGATTTCATTGAAGAACTGCTATCATACTCTTAATTTTGAAGGAATATAAATTAGTTTACACAGATTTTAAAACTGTCCCATCTATCGAATATCTTCAAAGGCTCACCTTCTCCAGCATATCCCTGAACTTTTCCTGGCACTCGCGCAATATGGCCACTTCCTTTAGTAGAGACTGCTCCACTGCGTCGTGCACCTGTTCCAAACCTGAAAACCGAATAAAATAAAATAAAAAAATATTTTTGTAGACGATCTTTGTTAACCGAGTGGACGGTTCATTTGATGTTAAGTGATTCCGAAAGTCAGTGATAACCACATCATTAGCCGCACTATAGGCAGGCCGCCTTGGCGTAGTGGTATAAAATCTGGTTTTAGAAAGAATAGGACGGAGGTGAATCCCGCGGAGGGACAATGGCTTTGTGTTATTGTTTCTTATTTGGGTTAAGGCAATACGGGCTGTCGGTCACGGTTGTCAAGAACTTTAGAGGATTCAGTGGATTTAAATATCCTGACAACTAGTTCTTTGTATCATTACAATTTAGTTTCACCATGTAGACTTCAGATGTCAATCTCTTTAAGTAAATATCGATATCGGTGGTAGAGCATAACATCTTTTCACAGCTTTTACTGCATTTCTATGGTCGTGCTCGTCCGCGGAAGAAACACAGGCTTTTATGAAGACAGCATAAAATAAAGTATGCATACCGGGGATGCCGAATGGCCATGTCTACCATTTTTTTCCCACTCCTTTCATTTCCAAATCCTTAATCCCAACCCATTCTATCCAATTTCCTAGGTTGACAACACACTCCCGACTCTCCTAATGATGCGGTTGCCCATGGGCGACGGGATCGCTTACCATGAGGTGTACCGACTGCCCGTTTGTCTTCTTTTCCATAAAAAAGGTAAAATTTGATTGAATTACAAGCCAATCCTAAGTAACTTTGGAATAAAGCAAAGATGCAGAAGTAACAGTCACATCATCCAAAGACTTATGTTATTTCTTTTACACCAATGGGCTATAGTTTTGCTTATCTTGCTCACATTGGCCATACTCTCAATCCCATCAAGTTTTCCTTAACTGTTCAACAGTTGTTTTTATTAGGTAGCCGTCAACCATTTACATAACGAGTGGTTAATGAATAAAATATGTATGTTGATGTCAGTCCTCGAACGTCCTCCTGGCACGCGTAACATTACCATCAGATCATCACTTGGTCGTTTATGTTGTGAAAACCAATGCTGATAAAGGTCATCAGATATTTTTGTTCTGCGCTAATCTCTACCTTCGCACTGACGATACATTACTATAAAAGAAATAAGGCGTTTGCCCATTTAAGTCTCTCTTTCAATAAAGGATGAACAGGATATGGAGGATACAGTGTCCAGAGCATAACCCTAACAAACAAATGTAACTTAGTATCAGGTTGTTTTTGCAGATCGTAGAGCATAACATCTTCTATACAGCTCTTGCTGCACTTCTATGCAGTGCTATTGCAGTGCTTGGCGAAGTACCATCGCTCCTCATAAAAGTCAGCATTAAACAAAGTATGCATGGCTTTTGGATTGCCGGATGGTTTCTGCCATTCCAACCCACTTTTTCTCATTACTTTACCCTCCGAATTCTGAATATATTGCCAGTACTATAAAAATTGCCAGGTTGAGAACACACTGTCCACCACTACTTTGGGTATTGTAATATTTTACTTGTAAGACAAAATATTGATTGTTTCGATAAAAACAGTGACAGACACAGAGTAAATACGAGAATTAATGACAAAATGATTACACCAAGCTTTCGCTTTCAAAAGGTTAATAAATCATTCATGGGGCACGGTGTACGCATCTACGTGCATATCATCCCTTCACAGCTTTTGCTGCACTTTTACGGCCACGCTCGTCCGGGGAAGTACCACCGCTCTATAAAGTCGGCATAAAATAAAGTATGCATGACTTTTGGGGATGCCGGATGGTCATGTCTACCATTCTCTTCCCATTCCTATCCTCTCCAAATCCTTAATTCTAACCCATCCTATCCAATAGCCTATTTAATCTAATTTCCCAGGTTGACAACGCACTCGTGACTCTCCGGATGTCGCGTGTGTCCATGGGCGACGGGAACACTTACCATCAGGTAAATCGTCTGCTCGTTTGTCTTCCTTTCCGTAAAAAAAATCAATAATAGAATTCCGCAGTCCCTATTAAGCTAATTTTTTGAACAATTTAAATGTGAAATTGAAAATACACTTTTATTTAAAGCTTATTATAGCATCGCTGAATACTTTGATGACTATTACGCGGTCAAAGCACTGCTGTTACTCGCGTAGGCTTAAGACCTAGTCAATGTATACAAAAAAAAATTACAAGCCAACATCATTTTAAAAGAGCAACTACTGAGTTTCTCGCCAGCTCTTCTTAGTAGAATCTGCGTTCCGAGTTGGTGGTAGTAGTAGAATGAACGATTCTTTATGTAAAACTTGACCTTTTATAATAGCAAGTGTCTATGGGAATAAACGTATTTTGAACTTGAATTTGTCCTTTGTGCGTTGTGCTCCTCCGCCAGCTAAACTTTCGTAAAGAGATTAAAGATGTTTGATGTGGTATTATAATGATCAGGCACAAATTGTGGAAATAAAGTCTTTTTATCTCATACCTTCTTTCTCTGTTGAATAAGGCACAAATAAAATGAAGCAGTTACTCTGCGTCCATATTCTCATATGATCGGAGCAATTACTAAGGTGTTGACTGCAGCGTCGCAGGTCGTGGGTTCAATGCCTATCTGGAGCAAGTGATTGTACGACCTACTACTCTGGGTGCTTGTACGTGTGCAACTTATGTTTGTAAAATGCCCTTGTAACACAATACGTATCTTATGATAATAGCAGCGTATTTTTTTAAAATCTAATTAAATAAAAAAAATAGAGTATATATTCTCACCCTGTCTCTTTTCTCTGTGATATAGACACTCCTGGACTATGTGCAAGGGTCCTTCCACTCCCGCGACGGCTCTTTCTAATTGCCGTCGGGTGTCGTTTAACTTCTCGCATGTGGCTACTAAGCGTTCCATCTCTATCGCGACCTAAAAAAAACCTAATATTATTAAGCTAAAGAGTCTGTTTGTTTGGGTGAACGCGCTTATTTCGAATTGAAAACACTTTTAATAATGGATAGTCCATTTATAGAGGAAGTAATTAGATTATATAACATCGCGTTATGACCAATAGGGACGGAGCACTTACTTGAATGGCCTACGTGTACCTACTTCTTTTATATTTGGAGGGTCAGGCCTCTTAGGTGACTGGTGAGTCACTTTAAATATTTGAAGAAGTTATATGTCGGGATCATACATGAAGAATGAATGTAATATTAAAAATACATGGATAATTAATTACGAAACGCATGGACACCCTAGCGCACACGGCGCGGCGGCCGCTTCTTCGAGTCATAAGTCGTATCCACGCTTCGTTTGTTTATTAGAAAAATTGGTTAAAAAGTATGCCCCTAGTATTATTACATAATTATGATGACAACCGAGTACTGAGTGCTGTCCTATAATATCGTTAGTGAGTTGCCAGATACCTCGTCTAAGACAACATTTCCTACTGTAGGAACTGGGTTATATTTAAAAGAAAAATTAATAAATAGCACTTAATACCTCAGAAACTCGCGAAAAAATAATAATAAAAAAAAAAAAAACGTTACCTCATTTCGCCAGAACGTGGTATCAGTGATACGTTCGCCGATTTTTCTGCCGGAGTCGCGTTGGCCTTGGGATCCGATCTCATCCGTTTCCCTGAAAATCATAGAAAAGTCAAACAATATGGTGGTTATAGTAATGGAATATTTTATTGGCGTTAAACATTGGTTTACCAAAAATCCTAGATATACCAGTACAGTCTCGAAAAAAGTGACAATCAAATCTCCAATTTTATATTGCAAGTTAGTTTATGACGGTAATAATTTATATTACAAATTAAATACTTATATACAGGCAATAAGAATTGTGTTTAACCGACCTAAAAAAGCAGAAGGTTCGCAATTCGGGTGTTTTATATTTTTAACTCTCCAAAATTATCTCTCTATTAAAGATGATATTTTATGGAGAAGGAGAAAAAAGAGCAAGCGGCTCACCTGGTGATAAGTGATCACCGCCGCCAATGGACTCCCGCAATAACAGAGGAGTTACAAAAGCGTTGCCGGCCTTTAAGAGAAGAGTAGGATCTTTTCTTCACATATTTTAACGGATCTTGTTATAGTCGTAGTGAAGTTTTGATTTACAATAAAGTATTAGAAACCCATAGAGGGTCCAGGGATAGACGTGGGATAATTGCTGCTCTGTGATAAAACGTGAAGAGATGATGTGCAAGCACGAGCACAGATTCCAGGAGAAGCTTGAAGTGGCAAAAAACCCCTGCTTGCCTACCCACGAGGCAATGGGGGATCCATAAAGGATTTTTCCCACGTGCAAAGAAGCAGAAGAATTTTTATACAAAGTTTTGAAGTTTTTAGTGAATTTACATATGTTATTTATTAAACAGCTGCATCAATTCTCCGAGAATAACGACTTCTGATAAAGCTATTGCGAAATTTGAGCTATCTAGAAGTTCAGTGAAAAGTTAGCAACACGTTAAATGATACATTTTTTTTTCTTTGGTGATCGACGTGGAATTAGATACGTACATAATAAAATCACGAATGCACTTTGCTTCGAATGTAAAAAAATAATAATTTTATCACCTGAGCATCCTCATGATGTCATTTCTAACGCGCTCCGAAAAGTTCCTTTTGGCGTCCGATTCATTGTAGTTCCTTATGCTGTTCTGGTTCCACTCGTGCTGGGTGTAGCGCGTGTACAGGGCCGCGCGGGCGGCGTGCTCGGGACTGCGGTCGAAACCTGTCACCAAGTTGGGAAAACGTAGGGGCTCAGCTGCCATGCCCTCTGAAGTGTAGCAGGGGTCCACCATCGTGTTGGTTATGGGTTGGGAAGGCCTGCAAAAAAATAACTAATTCGCATTGATATGTCGATCATTTACTATTCTCGAGCCACGTCTTTAGTTGTAGCTCTCTCAAGTCCATACGTTTCAAAGTAGCGTGTAGCTCGAGTAGCCTACCATCATATTGTATATGGGTTGGCAGGGCTTGAAATATGACGTTAAACATAGAGGCTTGGGATGTGTGGCAAGGACCAACCTTTGTTTTGGTTACCATTTGCGAAAGTCTGAAATAAAATAATTGAGTCACATTTGCGCATGAGCAATTTATTCTCTTCCTTTCAAAGTGTAGCATATTTGTTATGGGTTGAAAGAGCTTGAAATGGGATGTTAAATATAGAGTCTATGCTTTTGTGTTTGTTATATAATATAACTAAGTCGCATTTCTCAAAAATAAAGATGAAAGCATAAATAAAGCTTTAATAAAGCTAAATAAGTATAAATCTAGTGTCCACCCTAGCATGGAGCCACCACCAGAGTCCACCCAGGAAAATAAGCCTAGATACTCCCATGCTCCCATCAGTCTGGTTTGAACGTAGTTAAGCTATCCTGCCAATGTTTTTAGGGTCTGCCTCATAGCCGTTGCCCATCTTGAGGCTAGGAGTATATTGAGCAACTAGAATCACCCATCTATTATGGTGCATTTAGCTTACATGACCGACCCAGTCCCGCTTCGGGAGATTTACCTCATACGATCAACTCTTTTTAGTCCTAACTGACTGTGTTCCATGGCTCTCTCATTATACTCTACACCAGAGGTCGGCAACCTTTTTTTGGTCGTGTTTCAAACTCCACTAAAATGTGTGTAATAAAAAGACGTTTAGCTCAGGATTTCTAAATTTAAAATCTAAATGCTGATTTCGACTCGGCGTCGAAGAAAAACATCCTGAGAAGCAATATATCTAAAGTCCTACATACACGGGAAGTCCCGGATGTCTTTCTGAAGCCGTAAATTCTGCGTATTACCCGCAAATCTTAATACATTTCAGAACGAATTTTAAATAGCTCGCGCACAATACTCCGCTACTAATACGCCACGAAAATAGACAATTACTTAAATTTTTCGTGCTTAGAAATGTTTTCCTGTAACGATAGTATTTTAATAAATAAAAGATTTTTTTATCTTAATTATTAAACTTAATTCCAATATATAACGTTCTCGAATATGAGCAATAAAAATATTACTAAAAATAAATATTAACTGGCCTCTGAGTAAACATGATCTAATTTAAAATAATTAATGACAAAACGTATGTTTTCCCTAATGGACATAGCACTGGCGAAGGGAGGAATTTTTTTAAGGAGAAGGAAACAAACGAGCAGACTGCTCACCTGATGTTAAGTGAATACCGCTGCCCACAAGCACCCCACCGCAACGTATGACGAGTTACAAGAGCGTTGCCGGCCATTGAGATAAAAGTACACCCGTTTCTTGAAGGTCCCTAACTCAGATTGGCCCGGTCTCGGGTTGATCCGAAAACCGCCTGTGATAATTAATTCCACAAGAAAGTGGTGCGTGGCAGGAAATGTCAGCGAAAACGCACGGTTGTGGATTGCCACCAACCATAAAAGTGGTGTCGATGGCGTTGAATAGTTTGTCGAGTAGTACAACGAGCAAAAGTAGGAGCAGGTATCGATCCGAACAATCCCTCTGAACACTCCCAGTGATAATTACGATGGATAACGCAAAGAGACAGCATCCCTTCGCCGAGCCAAGGTATCAAGCCTACCGGAGAGAGCTTGATCGTCAACAATTCGAGAGGTTCGACGTCGAATCGTGTTAAAAAGAAGAAGATGGTTTTGAAGTGGCCCAGCCCAAAGATGAGAGCAATCTCACCACCTCCCATGGCCCTCAACATTCCCATGACCTTTCGGTTATATGAGCCGACTCGCGGGAGGGTACACTCAGTCAGGCCTATAGGCTCCGAGCGCATCTTCTTGACTCCTTACACATTCTTTTTTATTCTCTACCATGTCCATTGCATCATTATCGTCCTTCTAGGTTTGACGATACATATATGTGCGACTCGCTGTTAGACGCTATGTGCTCCTTTTGGGCTCTCCTGCGGTACCACTCGTGTTCAAACAGTTTTAGTTACCCAAAGTTTGTATCCAAGGAGACGAGGTCCTGGTAATACACCAGTTGCAGTTCGCTCAGTGTAGCGAGGCGTGCGGATTTGCGCAAACGCTTGTGCACTTCAGTATATCCTGCGCACTTGGCTGCTTGTAATGGACACCGATTAATGGCAAGTCCCGTGGCGATGGGGTGAGGTAAAGCGGTCTGGTCTGATGTAAACCGGGCTTTGTTGGACTCCTGCGCATGGGCGGTCCTGTGGGTGTGAATACACGCCGTGATCGTTTTTACAATGCAGTTTGGGACGACAGTGTGAATTCGCTAGCACCCGAGATGTCAGAGCAGCCCTATTAAGGGAGCCACTGCTCTCCTCGCTCAGCCGAGGAGGGGGCTAGAAAAGGTGCCCTAACAAATGCTCGTCCCTACTTTAAGGAGTGATAGTTACGACAGCTGCCACTGGCTACACTTTCTTTTGGAGAGGTACCGCAGCCTCAGAGCCCCGAGGTTCAGGTGTAGGATTTACTATTAACAATCACCTAGTAAAGCGACTTGAGGAGTACCCTGTACATATTTCGGACCGTGTGTCTTGTATTGTCATCAGTGCCTACGCTCCAACACTAGACAAGTCTGATGACATCAAGGACAAATTCTATGACGAATTATCTCAATGCCTGGGTAGTATAAATGCCAGAGAGCAGATATCACTGCTGGGTGACTTCAATTCTAGGGTTGGTCGGGACTATGGGGCATAGCCTGGAGTTCTGTGTAGACACGGAGTCGGTAATATGAACAACAATGGTCTGTTGCTACTCAGTCTATGTACTCAATACGGACTAGCAATATCCAATACCATGTTTAGACTTGCAGTTAAATACAAGACAACGTGGATGCACCCACGATCCAAACATTGGCATTTGATCAACTAAGCTATTGTGCAGCAGAGAGACATCAGTCAAGTGCAAAGCACTCGCGTTATTCGAGGTGCGCACTGTTGGACTGACCACCGTCTTATTGTCACGAAGTTGCGACTCCACCTCCATCGCCCTCGGTCAGATATTTCGTAAAAAAAACCTGCATCTGTAAACGTGGATAGGCTAAAAGATCGCGATGTGAGGAAGAAGTACGCTGACAACATGTCTGAGGGGTTGTCTCCCATAAGTGAGCCAGGTGATACCAGTGCTGCCTGGGGTGTTTTGTCTTCTCATCTCATGCAAACCGCCACAGATACTCTAAGTAAGAATTCTCTGGTTCGATGAGAATGACGACGTGATCAGGGTAGCATTCGACAAGCAGAGAGAGCTCTTGAGACAGCATAGGTGAGGTGGTAGCGTTGCAACAATCAAGGCAAGTGACCTGGAACTACGTAAGCTATATCGGCTATTAAAAGACAAGTGGTGCCAGGACAAAACATGCAGTGGCTCTCTGGCACAAACCAGCTTAGGGAATTTTACTTCGAGTTTCGTAAGGTAATTAACTTCTTATCGAGTCAAAGTACCTTTGAGGTCATTAGACAGTACACATCTCCTGACGAGTAAGAAGGATGTGATGAAACGTAGGGCTGTACATTTTAATACCTTGCTCAACGTAGATCAATCGGCTGACCTACGAAACATCAGTTCAATGCCGCAACTTCTACTTGTCTTCAAGCTGGACGAGCCTCTGTCACGGGATGAGGTTGTCTCTGACATCAAACAGCAGAAAAATAACGGGTGGTTGGCGTAGACCTTATACCGGGAGAGCTATTGAAATACAGTGGTAACGGATTGCAAACACTGATTTGCAAACTTTTTGT